>PVKC010003563.1:0-38602 GCA_004027635.1 Crocidura indochinensis | reverse complement strand
CAATATCAATCTTTTGCTTTAAATACCATTGGCTAATGTATTTTCTACAAACATTCCTACCAGGATATAATTTAACAGCTCTATGTCTTATCTTTTTAGCAATAGAACCAGAATTGGTAGCTTTTATTTCTCTGCTTTTTCATATATAAAATGACTGTAACTATGGCAATCACAGAGAAAATTGTTGATCCCACAGTAGTTATGACACCCCATTATGGATATGAATCAGGGTAGGCTAAGATCATTTCAGAAATGAAAAAAAGGAGTCTAAGAGGGAGTATTTCTTTCTTTTTTTTTTTTGGTTTTTGGGTCACACCCGGCAGTGCTCAGGGGTTACTCCTGGCTCCATGCTCAGAAATTGCTCCTGGCAGGCACGGGGGACCATATGGGGCACCGGGATTCGAACCGATGACCTTTTGCATGAAAGGCAATTGCCTTACCTCCATGCTATCTCCCGGGCCCCAGAGGGAGTATTTCTAATGTGCTAGTTACTGTTGTTTTTTAATTTCAAAATTAATATTAGCATCTATCTATAATTTTATCTGCCTTCCCTGTATTAATACATTATCAGGTAGTATATAATATAAAGAAAATTAAATATATATTTATTTTCTGGAAAACAATCTAATTATAGATTATAAATTTATGGTAGTGTGACAATATTATGAGTATAGAATTGAATACATCTTCTAAGTATTTTTCTTTATTTTTTTTACCAATTTATATAATAAAAGTAAATTGCAAGAATATGACTTTATTAGTCTAACTTACTTCTGATTAAAATGTGTATGATGTTACCTCTTTACTTACATATAGCATTTTTACAATCTTGCATAAAACTGCTATAGTATTATATCAACTTTTGGGTATTTCAAACAAGAGTTCTTTTACTAGATTAAATACAATTATCCATTCTCATTAAGTAGACATTAATGGACAGAGTTCTGCATTGGTGGTGGGATTGGCCCTGTTCTATTGCATGTCTGAAACCCAACTCTGAAGGACTTTATAAATTCATAATGGTTTCAATTAAAAAACGAAATTAAGAATAATCTGTGGTCACAAGAATTAACACAGATGGCTAAAAGTCACATGAAAAAAATCTCCTTATCACTAATCATTACGGAGATGTAAATCAAAACAACAATGAGATATCATCTCACACCATACAGGCTAGCACATACACAAAAAGCAAGAACAAGCAGTGCTGGTGTGGATGCAGAGAGAAAGGGACTCTGGCAATGCAGACTCGTTCAGCCTTTTTGGTAAACAATATGGGCATTCCTCAAAAAAACTAGAAATTCAGCTTCTATATGACCTAGCAATATCACTCCTGGGTATATGCCACAGGAACACAAAAATACAATACAAAAATGCCCACTGCACTTTTATGTTCAGTGCAGCATTATTTATTGTTGTTGTTTTTGGCTTTTGGGCCACACCTGGTGATGTTCAGGGGTTCCTCCTGGCTATGCGCTCAGAAAACGCTCATGGCTTGGGGGACCATATGGGATGCCCAGGGGATTGAACTGCGGTCTGTCCTAGGTCATTGGCATGCAAGACAAAAGCTCTACAGCTGCACTACTGCTCCAGCCCCATGTAGAACTATTCATAATAGCCAGAATTTGGAAACAATCCAAGTTGCGGATAACAGATGAGTGACTAAAGTTACATCTACACAATACCTACAATGTGCAGCTATTAGGAAAAATAAAGTCAGGAAATTTGCTTATACATGGAAGGAAATTGAGACTCTTATGCTGAGTGAAATTAGCCAGAGGGAAATGTATATTCACAATAATCTTATTCATTTATGGATATAAGAAAAACAAAATATAGTACAGTAATAATATCCAGAGACAATAGCAACAAAGGTCAGGCGTTACAGTCTAGGGTAGAAAGCTATTAGGATAATGATAGTTGGAACTGATGATATGGACAAGAACTAGGGTGTTGAAAGTGGAGAGACTAATAGGCAAGGCACCCCACCATTAACATATTGCAAACCACTGTGTCAAAAAGGAAAGAGAGAGAAAGGAGTACATATTATGTCTCTCTCTCTCTCTAGAGAGAGAAACAGGAAGCGATTTGCTTGCCTTAGAGCAAGGCAGAGATGGGGGTTGGAAGGGAAATGGGAAATATCAGTGATAGGAAGGGTGCATTGGTGAAGGATAGTTTACATTGTATGACGGAAACCCAACATTGAACAATTTTGTAACCATGGCGCATAAATAAAGCAATGTGAAAGAATAATCAGTGGTCTTTCTCATTAATTTTCTTAATACTACAAGTAAATTATTAGTGTTCAAAAATTTGAAATTTCCTACACAAGGCAGGAAATCCATGACTTTTGGTCTAAAACATTAAAGCTTTTTCTTTCTTGCTTGTGGTGTCGGTACACCTATCAAAAAGCTTGATGGTGTAATAACTGCCCCCCCCCTACCCTGTTGCAGGTATATTTTCCATCACTGGAAATTCCAGCATTGGGAAACTGCTTTTCTATCATCAGGAATCTGTACTTAAAAATCTCCACTTTCAAGTCATCTACAGTCCATGCTCTCTTTTAATATAGAGCGTAGACTAGAAATGCTAATATATCAATACCTAGAAACATATGTCATATGTTAATACATAGAAACAAGGGAAAAACAGCCACTTATGGTTATTATGGCTTTGAAGAAGATTAGATACCTGGAAGACACTTAAAGGGTCATTTTATCTTTCCCTTTATTTGGAGTTTCCTTTAGGATCTGATTCTTTGAAATGGAGATTAGTAAACTGTGCTGGAATTTTATGATGGTTCAGAGACAAAGCATCTGATATACACGTGGTAAATAACATATTGAAGCACTTTCAATATCTGATGTGAAAACTTTAATTCCTTTTATTTCATCTTCTGTAGGTGAATATGCCCCTCACAGTAGACCAAGTTCTCTTCTCTTAGTGTGAGGCCATGTTCTTGTCTCTCAGCTGGAAAATTGAATTTTTCAAGTTCAATTTTTCATGTTTTACTGCATATCTTGTAATTTTTTAGACTGTGAGTCCCTTAACGAGACTTCTTATATAGTATATTAATATCTACTACTATTTATAAGTATATTGGACAATAGGACGATAGGTTAGGTGTGTGAAAACAGACATACTAAGTATTGTTGACTTTCTATTATTTTTTATCTTTGATGGGATGATGATATTTTGATTCCATTTATGTTATGTATCTTTTACAAGTATTAAAATGCATTAATCCTTTTGTTTTTTGGTGTTTTGTGTTTGGGTCACACCCGACATTTCTCAGGGTTAATCCTGGCTCTACACTAAGAAATTATTTCTGGTAGGGTTAGGGAATCATATGATAAACCATGGATTAAACCTAGATTAGCTTCATGCAAAACAAATGCCCTACATGCTATCATATAGCTCTGACACAATGCACCAATCCTTATTAAGATTCATAAATCATTTAGATTCATCAAGAACTCCCAGAACCTGGCATCGTAGTTATAAATGAAAGATACATTGGATGAGTAGAAATCAAAGAAAAGTTTCGTGGAGATGGTAGTCTTCTCTTTGTCAAAAGTTAAACATGACATGGAGAAAATAAACAGCAATATATATTATTTAAGTTCAAAAATGAAAGAAATAGAATTATTTTTAACTACTGACAACTCAAAGTTCCCCAGGTAAAGGTTAAGTACATGTTTCATGGAACTCTCTTAGAAAGCAATTAACTCAAAGGTTTTTGACAACTGCCTTCTCAGGTCTTTTCAAGCGAGTAATAGATTTAAAGGTTAAACCCCAATACAAGTTAAGGTCTTGTTTTCTCATGGTGGTGTCAAGATGATGATGACCTAGCTGTGGATTTTCATGAAAATGAAACTAACGTATCATTATGTCATCAATATTTAAGAATGAAAATCCGTTTGTCATACATTTCAGAGCAGGAAAACTTGGCTATTCCTATTGAATTTTCTTTTACTTAGTAATGATTCTGTGAAATAAGAAGAATGACAGTTGAATACTTGTATTGTTCAATTTTTTTGGTGGGGGTATATGTTAGACCACATTCTAAAGTACTCATCACTTCTTCCTTGCTTTGCACTCAGGGGTCACTCCTGCAGTGCTCAGGGAACCATATGTGGTACTAGGGATTGAACCCAGATCAGTTTGTAGAAGGCTAGCACCTTCCATACTGTACTATCTTGCTATTCCTACATCCAATTTATTTTTCAAAAGTATATTTGCAGTTAAGCTTTATGGAATGGCCACTAACTATTACAGATTTATTGAAATCTGCAATTTTGAGCAGGTATAGGAAGGACTGAAAGCCAAAAGTCAGCTGAAGTGATGCTATCCCTGCTGAACTGTGGACTGGTATATGTACAGGTGCCAAGAAGCACATTTTTGAAAAAGGTTGAAGAACACATCTAGGTTTGATATTCGGATATAGTGATTGACCTCTGGTACAAGCATATCAATATATAGCATTAAAATAGTTTTCAGCCTTCAACCAAAAATCCCTACATAAACAGCAAACGTGATGACTGATTAGTCATGACAGTAATTAGTAAAGGAAATCTAGATTAATAATTTAAAGAAATTCTTTGGACAGGAGAGATAGTATGGTGGGTAAAAGCTTGCTTTGCATGCAGCTGACCCAGATTCTGACCTGAGTCCTATATATATATTCCACTCAGTCAGCCAGGAGTTAGTCCTTAGTACAGGTGTGTTTCCACAAAATAAAAAACAAATCATTATTGGACCATTAATTTATTTGTTTACTATGGAGCTTATAAGAGAGAGTTTGTTAAGAACTAAATTTGAATATAACAAGAGGTGGAAATAAATGTTTTAGAATTCCTGGGCTTTTAAAGCACTTCTTGGGGCCAGAAGAGCCTATGCCTTGCATGCTGTTGACCCAGGACTGGCATCCCATATGGTTCCCCAAGCCAGGAATGATTTCTAAATAATATATACATGAAGAAAGTCAGACATACAGGAAAAATATTGTATGACTTCACTTATATGAGACATCCAATAAGCAATTTATAGATATAAAATAGGGGTGGGGCTGGGAGGTGGTGCTGAAGGTAAGGTGCCTGCCTTGCCTGCGCTAGCCTAGGACAGACCGCGGTTCATTCCCCTGGTTTCCCATATGGTCCCCCAAGCCAGGAGCGACTCTGAGCGCATAGCCAGGAGTAGCCCCTGAGAGTCACCGGGTGTGGCCCCCCCAAAAAAATAGGGGTAAGGAGAGAAGACAGTGCAACAATACTGTTTAATGGATTTAAAGCTTCTGTTTGAATGATGTAAAAAGTTCTGAAAATAGTAGTGATTGTTGCACAGTATTATATAAGCATGCTTGTTAATAATAACCTAAAAGTACTTACAATTGGTTCAACTGATGAATTTTGGGTTCAGAGAGATAGCTCAGGTGTTAAAGTGGATTTTTTTTACATGTGCCAACTCCATGTCAATCCCTGTGCCGTATATGCTACCCAAGAAGTAACATACATCTGAGCATCAAAGACTGTTCCCATCTCCAGTAAAATAAAATAGCAAAATTTTATGTCCTAAACATTTTAATTCAGTTAAAATATCAAATATATCTGGGCTGAAATTAAGTGAGGATGAGGCATTAATTTACATTTTCTTTACCACTTTATGGTCATAAAACTTTCTATAAATATTTTTATACTTTCCATACTATATATAAAGAAACAAATATTCTGCAATTTGAAAGGTAAGCATCTATGGAAAGGAACAAGGATTTATTTTTCTGGAAGTTCCTTCCTCTTAAAAGACAAAAAGAAAAATAATTTCAGGTATCATATGCTATGCTAAGAAGTTTAGATTAAAGTGAGACAGCAGAGGCTGTCATGGAAATAATGAGAATCTGTGCCCACATACAGGGGATAATGATTCTTTTAATTATAAGTTACTGGGCCAGATTCAGAGACATGATGGGCAGGCATTAGATAACTAAATAATAAATAGTAATTGCATTTCTTCCTTTGCATTTTAAAGGGAAAAGCACCTGAGAAGCTCTACTTGATATTCCTTCCACAATGTACCCTCAGTGCCATAAAGTCACTTGAAAGAATGTCATTTGATGCTGTGCATCCAATAACTTTAAATAACATCATTAACATTAGAATGAAAAAAATGGAAGTGGGCCATTTATGATCACCCTTGTTCATGCTTAGGAGGTTTTCAAACACAAATTATGTGACTTTTCCTTTGTTACACATATTTGTCCTCTATCCTTAATAAATGAATAGAGTTATCAAAAAGAGAGGGAGAGAGTAAAAAACATAATTATCAAAGCATCAGCTTTAAACCCATCATTATGAAACAAATTACTATTTTTCAAGAGATTTCGGTATCAAAAGACTCATTGAGAATGCCAGATTATTGAGATTTTATGAATGTATATCTGTGCTTCTAGTTTAGAGCAAAGTAAGTAGCTGAGGGAGAAAACTGGTTTTATGATTCTAGAACTGTCGCTAGATTCTGACAGATTTAAATATAGTTTAGAAGCTATTGAGTATATAGGTGGTTTTAAAATATTAGGCTTGTATTTATCTCTAAGGGTCTCCCAAAAAGGTTGTTAAAAGATGATTAAAAATAACAATGGTTTGGGGCTGGGGCCGTGGAACAGCTGTAGGATGTTTGCTTTGCACATGGCTGACCTAGGACAAACAGCGGTTCTATCCCCCAGGTGTCCCATATGGTCCATTAAGCCAGGAGTGACTTATGAGTACATAGCCAGGAGTAACCCCTGAGCATCACTGGGTGTGGCCCCCAAAATAAAAATGAACAATGGTTTGTTTTCTTAGAATATGCCTAAGATTAGCCTGGCACATCTGACTCCATGTGTACGACGTTTGAGGTTATAAAAACAAAAAGAAATCTGTTCAATACATGCTGAGATTAGGAAGAATGGAAAAATTATTTCCATCATTTCCATAACTTACTTTTATTTTGACTCCTTGACTATTTCATATACACTAATATTTATAGTAATCCTGAAATTATAATCACCGGTTCCTATGTTTGCCATCCAAAGTATATAAGAAGTGTTTTAAACAAAATCAGATTAAATTCAGTCAGAAAATTAGGATTCAGATAAAAGAATCATTTCCCTCGTATTTTAATATTATTCATTGGGTTTTTTAAAAAATAAGATATATTATTCTTAAAACTATGGAAAATAGAATGTTCGGACTTAGAATAAATATCTTACACTATAACAAATAATTCCTCAAGTATTCAAGTATGTACTTGAATATTCAAGCATACTTATTAACATATACATTGGGCCTTAGTGGTAAAGAATCAGACTTTCATGCCTAAGGTTTAAAGTTCTATGCCAGTACTGACTTCAACACAACTGCAATCCCAACATTTCTGCTATTTATATTCTCCATTTCCACAGCCAAGTGAGATTCTGGTGAACAAGACACACATGTGCACTGGCAACATAGCAAAGTGATTTAGCATTGCACTCAAGAGAAGCTACTCAACTCACAAGTATCGTAACCCTAAAAACTGTATACACAAGTACCATGAAAATGTGTGCTGTGTCCTCAAACACTCAGTCAAGTGTGTGACAACAATAGCAGATATTACAACAGATGTAAAGCAGAAGAAATATTTGAGTTAATTTTTTTTTTTGGTTGTTGTGCCACACATGGTGACTCTCAGAGGTTTCTTTTAGCTCTGCACTCAGAAATCTCTCCTTGCTCGGGGGACAATATGGGATGATGGGGATCGAACTTGGGTTTGTCCTGGGTCAGTCACATGCAAAGCACATGCCCTACCACGGGGCTATCTCTTTTAGTATTTGAATGGCTAGATTAATTTTTGGTATTATGAACTACAGCATATTATATAAAAAAGGGAAGAGGGGCCAGAGTGGTGGTGCAGAGTGGTAAGGCGTGTCTACCTTGCTAGGGTAAACCTAGGATGGATCATGGTTCGATCCCCCGGTGTCCTATCTGGTCCCCCAAGCCAGGAGCGATTTCTGAGCGCATAACCAGGAGTAACCCCTGAACATCACTGGATGTGATCCCCTCAAAAAAGAAGGGAAGAAGGGTTTGTTCAAACTTTGAATCAATGGTAAGACCAAGGATTCCATAGGAGAACAATCTATAAGTACACATAAAAGCACACTAAAGTAAAATAAGAGTAACATTGTTCACAAAATTAATGAAAAGTCCAGTTTATAAACGAAAATAAGGTAATGAAGAAAATGAAAGAATCAAACAGAATATGGGAAGTTAAGCAATTTAGTGATAGCTAAAATATAATTGTAGCAAGATATTATTTGGAATGGCATGTTGAAAGTTTTTAATGGATGTACCTTCAATGGGAAGGATACATATGAGGCGTGGTCAGAGGAGAACGAAAATTAAAGTAAAAAAGAAGAAAGCTGTAAATGAAAAAGCAAACTGACTTGAGCAGTGTATTGAATAACTGTACTTTTATTTTTGCTTTACTTTAGGATCTTCTATGGCTGTTCACAGGTATCATTTCTGGTCATATTAAGGGAACCACATGTGTTGCTAGAGTTCAAGCCAACTTGCATGGAAGGCAAGCACCCAACCCATTGCACTATCTCTCCAACCTATTATATCAAATAGTTGTATCATAATATATGCCCCTTGCTTATTGTCTGGTGTGTACCAGGGATATAAACCAATCTTTTCTTTTTGGTTTATGGATATTGAATCAGTACATAAAAGTTCCTAAGGACTTTTAACATTTGTTAAAGTATTATTAGTCATAACTGTAAAATTTCTGCATGTAATAACTTAAAATAATTAAGTTTTTTAATTAATTTAAAAATTGAAACAAAGACAAAGAGCTTTCTGGTATGAAATCAATAATTGACAAAAGTGAAGGAGATCTAGTCTATGAGCATCATTTATGAATAGTGTAAAATTTTTGCCTATATAATAGATCTATAAATTCACAAACTACTGAAACATCAATGTACCTATAAATTATGCTTGAACTTTAATGTACTGTAGATTATGTGAATGAGAATACAGTACTGGGGTTAGAAAACTTATGTGCTATCTGTAATCTGTACAGGGGAGAATGACTTATCAAATTAAAAGCTGACAAACAAGAGATATATACTTATAGAAACAGGTTATTTTTCTCAATAAAGACTCAAGGGAGGAAGAGTTACTTAACAGATATCTTTCAAAAATTCAGAGTTGAGCTATAATAGTTATCTGATGCATGAGATTGAATCTTTAAAGCCAAAGAAGAAATATTATGGCAAATAGGAGGAAGTTATAGGGAGAGATCAATTTGTTTTGAATAAAAATTTTGGAAAGTTAGTTCTATATACAGTAAAAGTGGTTCCATATAGATAAAATAGTTCCCTGTCAGTAGAATAGTTATGACATGAACTACAAGAACTTGCTTTAAAAGGGATAAAAATATCAGCTTTGGAAAACCCAACTTCATCGTCTTTTAGCATTAATCTTGTGAATAAACAAAAAGTTCAAAATAGTATCTGCTGAGTGTGTGTGAGAGAAAGAGGGAAAGATAGAGAGGAGACTAGATTACTGAGTCAAAACTGTGAATATTAGAAGATTCAGTTACTATTATTTAAATTAAACATTTGTGTAAAATTTATATTTTTAAAAGATGATCAAATTAATACTTAAATTATTTAATTGCTATTTGCCAGAATACAAGCCTATGAAATACAAATTTAGAATTCAAACACAAGTTCATTCATTTTTTTCCTTCAAACACCTATTTATATCATTAGTCACATTTCCCTGAAATAACAGGCATGGCTTGTTGATCTTTGGTATTAGTGAAGACGGGATGTGTTGCATTGTAAAGATATTGGTTTTATAGTCTGTCTCACAGGTACAAGTATTATTAGGTATAATAACTATAAATTTTCTTTTAGCATGTACTTATTTTGACAGGTAGTATTTTATGCATTTTATGGTCATTTATGACTTGTCAACTGAATAGCCAAGAGCATATTCAGATTATATTTCCCAAGAATAGTATCATAACAAAAGTTTTTACTTAGTATGAACCAAATATGATATGACAGTACCATTGATGTTTCTCCCTTTAGCTAAAGAGCATCACTTCCCATCAATGTCAGTTTTCCAGAAGACCCACATGTCAGAGTGTAAGTATATTTTCTTATGAATAACATTTGATTCCTGTGTCACTCTGTCAAGTTGTAGCCCATAGTAAAGTTCTTGACATCCATGTCCTACTTCGAATAGAGGGGAAATCAATTTTAAAATCAAACTAGGAGTTGGGCAAATTCTATTAAAATCATTTTGCTGAGCATAGCTATCTATATAACATCTCAAGAAGAGTAAACCTCAACCAACATGATGTCACATGTGCATACATTTTTTTAATCAAGATGATATCTGACACTTATAAGGAAATAATAAAACTGCTTGAAACAAATTTTTCAGTTGGTATTCGACTCTGAATTTCTCTTGGGAAATATAAAATATTGTAAATGTTTTCAGACTTTTTAAGCAACAATTTTGAAATTTAACATGTACTTTTGTACTCTGTCATTCAAAAATCATAAGGAAGTACAAACTGGTCTGTACTTTAGTTTATAATTTGAATTGTCTATATCCATGACTTAAATTTCAAGTTATTTAATGGTGAGGAATTATGGAGATGTCAGTATTTAACTGCTAAATAAGAGGAGTACACCTGTATTTGGATAAGAGAAAAGATACAAGTGAATTGAGTAAATGGCCACACAACAGACATAAGGCTACACCTTATTATATACAGTTGGATACTAGCATTCTTTAAGAGTACAACTTTTTGTCTGTGTATCATCAAAATGTTCTGGTCATTTTACTGAAGACCATTATATTTCATGATTATTGGACCAGTGAAATTGTTTGTATTATTCATTATGCATAATGAATTATTCTTCATTATTTAAATGTTAGTATAAGATATAAGCTTTAAGTAAAAATATTTCTAAATTTTCTAATATTAAACACTATTTACTATGTAGGTGTGGAGATGTTTATTACTACTAATCATTGCTGAAGGACAGAAGACTTTCTGAGTTTAATAATGTTAGTACAGTTTAGACACATGAATATACATACATATAATCTTCTCTTCATTTTAGCAATCATTTGCATGTAAAGATAAATGAAGAAAGAAACAGAGTAGAAAAATTGTTAGGATAAACTGTTGGGTATTTTTCTCTAATATTTTGAACATGTCAAATTTCCTGGTTTCATAAGCAAATAAGTAAAATCTGTATATTCACAGCAAAGAACCTGACCTTTATTTTGAGTTCTTTTTTTGATATTTTAAATCTCCTTTATGTTTTTTAGATATCTCCTTTAGATTTTTAATTAATTTATTTTTTAGATTAACCTCCTTTAGATTTTTTAAATCTCCTTTTATAATCATGTCTCCTTATATGCTCATGCATATAAAGAGTAGAATAGTTGTCTGATATGAGTTGTCTGATATGCCTCAGTATCCATGGAAGGAACTGATCATGAGACTAGGAAGTGAAATCCCAGTACTTATCATTGTCTAGTGCCATGCAAACAAAAGTGAAACTAGTTTTCTGGGAGAACAAAAGTCTTGGTCTATAGAATTCTCTGAGCTGGGTATAAAATAAGTATAATTTCAAGCTATGACTATGAATTATTAAAACTGCGGGGGAGAGTTATACATGAGCACATCAGGCTCTGTATTTCCTCCTCATAGAAATGATGCAAATGAATCATGCACAGATGGTAGTAAGCAGTGGTGAGCAATGAGGAATTTATAGGTTTAATGTATAAAGTTATAAAATATAAACTAATTAGATATTTACATAATTCAATTTTAATCATCATTGTACTTAGCAATTAAGTCATAAAGCATCTTAAAAATTTATAGATGCTCTTAAGAACTGATACAAATGGGTCTAGCATTCCAATGCATAGTCTCAGAGACCAATGACTGCACATATATTCATTTGGAAAATTTGTGGGGGGTTAGACACACCTGGTTGTGCTCAAGGCTTATGCTTGTTTCTGCCCTATGGTCACTCTTGGAGATGCTCTAAGCAGAGCATACATGAGTGATGCTGGGGATAAAAAGAGTCAGTCCTGTGCAAGGCAAGTGCCTACACTGCACTATCTCTTAAGCCAAATTTTGCTTTGTTGTAGTTGTTGTTGTTAAATAGATTTTATTATAACGATAAAACTTTTAATATCATTGATTAAATTTGTTTCTATTTTACAGAATGTGCAGCTCATCTGCCTCTCCATGATTTGCCTCTCCATTATCTGGGAAATACATGCTTTAAGGAGACAAACTAAAATAGAAGATCATGTTTGCTCAGTAGAGTGGGAGGAACAGATTCTACAATTTTAAGCAGTACCTGCCTCAGGGTATTTTTACACTTCTTAAAGTTTGAGAATTTTAACTTTGGGCTTTCAACTTCTTTCACTCAGCAGGAATAGCAGTCTCCAGCTGCTAAGTAAGTCACACTTGAGAGTTTCATTTCCAAGAAGCTAAGACAATGTGTAGATTTAGTCTCAATGGTAGCCAAGGTATACCTTTATAGCTCAGATACACATCATATCTCATAAGTCCCAAATATCTTTGACTTCCTCAAAACTAACTATAATCATAAAATTTCCCAGCTGCCTCTAAATAACAGCAAGTGCATCTGCTCCTTTTATTATAGGCAGAAAGTTGATGAGAGCTTTTTATAGGAATAGGACAGCGTAAGCATTGTCACTTTTCAGAGTGCTCTTTCATTGCTGTCACTCAGGAAGGTGCTAAGATTTCTTCACTGATAAATAGCCAGTGATACTTCTTATGACACTGTTTAGCAAATGTTTGTCATGTGAGGTATGCTCAATAAATATTTTTTTGTTTGTATTTTTTTGGTCCACACCTGGTGATGCTCAGAGGTTACTCCTGGTTATGTGCTCGGAAATCATTCCTGGCTTCATGAATAATTATTTTTAAACAAAAATAAAACTAAATCAATTACAGACTTTAGCAAACACATCAAAGAATTAACTCGAGTTATAAAAGGAATATTCTGTACATTTTCCATTGTTTGTACTCAATAAAATTTCTAAATGAAGAGAGCATTTTGAATTTTAATCTGATACTTCCTTTAAGTACTATTACATTTCATTTAATCAAGAGATCATTTCATGTACATTAGCACATACATGATATTTTTCTTTCTCTGGAGTATAAAAAATAAATCTCAACTTGGAGAAATTGAAGTATAGATCTCTGGAAAAATGTACATTGATATCACAGCAATGAACAAAAAGACATTTATTCTTCACAACATCAGATTCATCTAAAATGAAAAAATAAAAATCTAGAGTGGACTTCTTATTTTAAAAGGCTGATTTCTATTTAGTGCCAGGGTAGGGCATTCTTCAAATATAAATCCTTTTTATCTGTGTCTCTTCAACTTTATCTGTGCAAAAATAAAATAGACAAATATCTAGTTAATTGCTACTGCCTCTCAGCTAAAACACAAAATGGTATGTCAAATAGATTTCTCTGAAAGATGAAAATAGTTTAGGAAGGAGGTACTTGAATTATTATGAAATGTGGGATTTATTACAATACTACCCTAGAATAAAGTTATCTTCAGAAAAAAAACAAGTAATTTCTTCCAGCTCCGCTAACATTAAATATGTAATATGATCTTAAGTTTGTTTTATGAGAATCCACATTGGGTCAGTACCTTGTTTTTTCCCCCAATTTACAGATTCCTCAATGTGCTTGAAATTTTCACTTTGTGTTCAATATATTTAGTACTTTCTACAAAATTGTCAGTAATCAAGAAGATATTACTGGGCTGAGCTGATAGCACAATGGGTAGTGCATTTGCCTCACACATGGCAGACCCAGGATGATCCATGTTCAATACAGAGCATTCCATATGATCCCTCAAGCCTGCCAGGAGTTTCTGATTTCTGATCGCTGTCAGGTGTGGTACGAAAACAAACAAACACACAAAAAAGATATTGCTCTTAATGCTGTTGATTTCATATATATTTTTTCAGTGAATTAATGGTTGTTTTAGAATTTCCAGAAACTAATATTTTCTACAAGAAAGAGCAACGTGATAAATGAATTGAGTAGGTTCACTATTTTTGCTATTAAAACCATTAAAACTTCAAAATGTTAATGGGAGTTTTTAGTGGTGTTGCCTATACTACTGTACTTGAGAACTACTTTGAGATCTGTGCTCTGGGGTTCTTCCCAATAGTGCTGGAGAACCCAGGCCATGCCAGGGATTGAATCTGTTTTTCCTGCATGTTAGACACAAATAGCCTATTGAGCTATACTCTGGACCTGTTAATGTGGATCTTTAAAGAGATTAAACTAAAATAACTTTAGGGGCAGAGATGCTCAATGGTTTTCAAACAAAAATAAAATTCATGAGTACAGACTATAGTAAGCACATCAAAGAATTAACATCAAGTTATAAAAGGAATTGTCTGTACATTTTACATTGCTTGTACTCATTGATGCTCAATAAATATTCATTTTTAAACAAAAATAAAATGAATCAATGAGTATAGTCTTAGTTTGAATGCTAAATGCTCTTATTAGATACCGATTTCATTATCTGGGAAAGTTTTCTCTGTAGGTTTTTTTTAGGGGGAGGATGAAGAGAGGGGTTTGTTTCCCTATAGAGACTCAAGAGGTCTTGACCCTATTGAGAACTGTGATCATGGATTATTCAGCACAAGTCTTGTATATGGGATACTGCCCATAATATCTAGAACATCAGGGCCACATGTTCTATGGGAGCCTCTGGAGTCAGGAGTCAAATCTGCGTTGATTTTTTTGATACTATAGTTGAAACAACTATTTCTCATTTTTACCTGACCTTCTAGCCTTCAAACCTCACTTCTTCAAGACTCCAGCAAATGACTCATTTTCTCATATCCCTCATTTTTCTAGCTCCAAAATGATATCTATTTCTGTACTCACTTTACTGCCTTGCTAAATTTACCAAAATCAAAGTATCTTGGTGTTCTTGTGTGTTTCTTTGTTCATTTGTCTTTGTGGTCACATTTGTGGTGCTCAGGGGTTACCATATGGGATGTGGAGTATCGAGCCATGGTTGGTTGCATGCAAAGTAAACATCCTAACCACTGTATTATCACTCTAACTCCACAAGACTGAAATATATTTCCTTCAATTTCTATGTTGGATTCTCTGCCTTCCTCCATGTGCAAAGGATTACACACAATTTTCTACTCCCATTGCTACCTCCCTGGTGTCACATCCCTTCTTTTGTCATGAAATCTCTTGATTTTCATTTTACTCAGGAGGCAGAAATATAAAAAGTGCACAAAGTGAAAGTTTTCCAAGGCAGCTGAGAGGAGAGGGTAGCTATAATGTCCTGAATATTAGTGTCCTTATATGCTGCATTATTTCTGAAAGTAACAGTACTTCTCGTGTCCAATAAGCAATAAGAACAATAGCAAAGATGATATACTAAAGGGATGTGGACAAATGTGAGATACTTTCTTTCTTACACAATAGATGATAAGAAACAAATAAAGGAACAGACAGTTTCCAATGAAAATAAACTCTTGGTCATAAACACTAAATGAGGTTCTTCAGCATCAGGAGGTATCACGGTGGGGATACATCAGAGTAAACTAGACCTAAAGACAGTAGCAGAAGTCAAGGGGCAATTTTGTGACTTTGATGGAACAGTAACTTTAGATGTTAAAAGCACAGACATTATTAGTAATCATATTACTCAATAATAGTAAAATCAAATTTGACAAAGAAGAAAAATAAAGACATAAATCAAATTTTTCTCACATCAGTAACTCTCTAGGAATGTCATCAATACTTCGCTCAAATACGGAGCAAAATTCCCTGTCTTCCTTATCTTCCCTCAATTCTCTCACGAACCTCAAGCCTCCATCAATAGCAGTCACGCTAGTCATTGTACTATTATGGTTTATTTCTTTCCTTACTCCATTGCATAACTAGTGGCACTCGCTCACCTTTGGGAAAATATATTTCTGCTTGGCTTCTTCACACCAGTTTTCTTCTTTTTAAATTATTTTCTAGTATATTTTCACCCTCTTTCTGTTGAGTCTCTAAATGTGAAGTATTCCACAATTCAGATCCTTTATTGTTGCTATTTAGGTTTTTTTTGGCTAACTACATTCTTTTTCTAGCTGTCATTGATATGGCAGAGAGTTCTAAATTTCTTTCTCCTGGCATGGCCTGTCAACAGTCTGTGAACTTTCATACTTGATTTACCTTCTTAATTGCATGCTTTGTATTACTACAAGCTTCAAACTTAGCGTATCTAAAGTAATTGATTTTTTCCTCATTCTTATCTAATATAACAACCACACAAACCAACCATTCCATTTTTATAGCTCCAAATCTAGTCTTTATCCTCGATCTCACTCTGTCCCCTCTTTTTCCTTCTTCCCTCACCCTTCTGTTCTTCATATCCAATCCACTTGCCAATGTAACTGACTGCTAATCTATCACACAGCAAAATTTTTTCCTCTTCTCTTTCCATCTGATCTATTGACTTTCAAGCTCAAGCCAAAAATCATCTCACAAAGATGACTCAATTTGTCTCCTATCTGGTCTTCCTGCTTCCAACACTGCCCCATTTCCAATAATTTTCCTCATTGCATCCAATGTAGCCTTTTACAAATGACTGTTCCCTTAAAAACCATTTCACCATAGAGCAAAATCCTAACTTACGCCATGAACTGTAAAGCTCCATGAGATCGAATCCTGTTCCAACAAATTGTGATCTACTCAAGTGCCTGTTATTTGGGATTAGCCACCTTACACAGAGATTTCCCTTTGCCAGCTGTTTGGGACAGCTGTCAGACTTACTTGGAATATGTTGATTTTGCACATAGCTTGCCCTTTTTCATATTATTTTCTCAAATCCAGTGTTATTTCCTTAGAAGGCCTTCCATTACAATTTGGGTTAAATTGGGTCTTTTTTGTCATATCACTGTGCTTAATTTTCTTCAAGGAACTATCATTGTCCTTTATTAATTGTTCACTTCATTTTGTTTGCTTATCTGTCTACCTGATAATGTACATAATTCAGCTCTAGGAAAGATATTTGACTACCTTCATTGTAGGTATCCCAGCAATAAGCATATATCAAAATTAATATCCCAGTAATTATGTTGTTCAGTAAGACTTATACAATTATTACAAAGAGTAAATTAAATATTCCATTACGCTTAGTACATATAGAAATAGAATGTCTTCTGAGAAAGTTACTATCATTACTATTATTATAGTTATAATTAGGTGTAACTTAAATGTGTGTCAAAAAGTTAATTACAACAATGCTAGCTAATATCATGTTTCAGATGAGCAATTTTTATTTTCACTCATTTTTCTAATGTTAAGATTTTTTAGCCACTCAAGTGAATAATATCTTCTTTTTATTTTATTTTTTTTTTACAAATGGCTATAAGTTTCAAAATCTCTAAAATCAAATCACATATTTAGCAACCGTTTTGACACAGCAATAGGACTAAACCTATTCATGTCTTCTAAGTAATCAACTATTTCAAATATAAGGGCAAATTTCATGAACCAAATTAAAATCAGAGACCTTATCACTACACCAAGGTTCATTTAATTTAAGTCCATTATTAAACCTACCACTTTTAAAAAATGTATGACTTGTGGGAAATCTCATTAAACTTCATGCAAAGGCTAAAGGGAGCTTTGCCTTCAGAGCCACCCAGAAATAAAGTCATTAGAAACGTATGTGATGAAGTAGAGATTACAAGGTGATATTAATGTGGGACTCAAAAGTAACAGGCTTTCTGTTACATATTTTAAATTCTTTGTCAGAAATTTTTGAGCAGATATACCAAATGTCAGCAATTATAATATATAAAAAGTACAGGAAGTAAAAGAATATAATTTTATTACATGTATCAGCAAAAAAATGATAAATTTGAGCATGTGAATTAGGAAAAATGAGAGGACTAGAAACTTTTTTTAAACCTGATTACAAGATGCTAAAGTCAATGACAATAGAATTAAAAGACCCAAATTATAACAGGCTAAACACAAAATGGACCTGTTACACTGGTAGTCTTGGGAACTAGGAATGGAGGTATGGGTTACATGAGGGGAACTATGGTAGAGGGAAGTCAAACTGGTGGTGGAAATGGCCCTAATTCACTGTCACTAAATACCTGCAATGCAACTGTGAAAGACCAGTAATTCACAATGGTCTCAAATTTTTTTAATTAAAGTTCATAGAGATCTATGATTTAAATGTGTTTCTAATTTATACACATTCTTTTTTTATGTCATAGTTTTCAACTTTTTATAGACATGTAAATAGGCATGTTACAAAGATTTCTTAGATTCAATTTTAATTTTTCACAAATTGAATTTTTCACACATCCATTTCCTTTAGTTTAATTTACAATTTTAATTAAATTTAATTTATATGGAGGCTTTAGTAATATTCTAGTAATTATGTTATGTTTGTTATGTTATGTTATGTTATGCTATGCTATGCTATGCTATGCTATGCTATGTTATGTTATGTTATGTTATGTTATGTTATGTTATGTTATGTTATGTTATGTTATGTTATGTTATGTTATGTTATGTTATGTTAGTACAGTGGGTAGGACATTTAAACTTCACGAGCTGACCTGTCCAGTTAATTCCCAATATTGTAATTCCCAAGTCCCACTAAGGGTGGAGTAAACCTTGAGCATCGCTAGGTGTGACCCCGAAACAAACAAACAAAAATTAATTCATGGAAAAATATACTGTGGGCAGCAATTCATCATATTTACTTGGAATGTATAGCATGGTAGTACCTTTGAAAAATATTTTAAAAGTAGTATTTACTACCTTTAAAGTAGTGAAGTTATTTCTGAAGTAAATAATTTGTACAAAACTAAGTTAAACAAAAGCGGTCATATTTTAATATCTCTATTAGGGGGCTTATATTTCTCACAATTTTTAAAATAACTGTAGCATTGTTGCTTTCAAGATTATCTGGGACAGTGTTTGCATAAAGCAGCAGTCTGAAAATTAGAGGTAATTTGATACAAGGGTATATATTACATTTCCAGTGCTTTCTAAATCAATTTATCTATGGAATGCACCTAAGATCTAAGTTAGTATGATACACTTAATTATTTAAAAGTTAGTTCTCTACCACTGGGAAAATGGTGGATAACAGCAATATCTTTCCATTTTTTTAAATCCTCATCTTTCTTTTTCTTTCCTTTTTTTCTTTTTGATTTCTGGGTCACACCTGGCAGCGCTCAGTTGTTACTCCTGGCTCCATGCTTAGAAATCGCTCCTGGCTGGTTCAGGGGACCATATGGGATGCCGGGATTTGAACCACCATCCTTCTGCATGCAAGGCAAATGCCTTACCTCCATGCTATCTCTCCGGCCCCATATCCTTCCATTAAAAAAACTATTTTTAATTAAGCACCCATGATTACAAGCATGATTGTAGTTGGGTTTCAGTCATAAACAGAACGCCCCGCTTCACCAGTGCAACATTCCCACCACCAATGCCACATTCTCTTCTCCCATTTTTTAATCTAAAGGACACACTAATGTTCTTCCAATTTATAGTTTATTTATTATGACTGTTAAGGGAATATTGAAAATTGTCAATTTATTGGAATTGAAAAACTTATCAAAGAATGAATTTAGTTACTATTTATTAGTTATAATTTAAATTGTGATGGAAATAGAACTAAACCTATAAATCAAAATTATATTTCAAAATTATTCACAAACAGTTACATACACATAATCCCGACATCCCATATAGTCCCCTGTGCCTGCCAGGGGCACAGAGCCAGGAGTAACCCTGAGCGCCACTGGGTGTGGCCCAAAAACCAAAATCCCCCCCCAAAAGAAAAGAAAGTTTCTGAATATATATATATATACAACTACATATATTTATGTATAATGTTTAATTTTTCGACCACAATCAATTGCATACCTTATGTGCAGGAGACCCTAAGCTTGATTTCCAGTAACAAATGGTGCCCTCAGCATTACTCTTTGATGTTTTATGAGTCATGAGAAATACCACATTATTAACAATAGTAATTGACTTAAAGGTAGGTTTTTAAAATCATTAATTAATGTGGGAATTTGGAATAGAAATATTCTGAAATCATTATGATAATGGGGAGCAGGTGCTCCTTCCCAGTCAATTAAAATATTTGACTATCATTTTGATGATCATGATTCAGCCCTTGTGAAACTGAAGACACAAATTGTATTTTGTTTCTCAAAATAAAGTAAAAAGACTTTTTCCCATAAATTTCTTTTTCTTTTTTGTTTTTGAACCACATCTGTTGACACTCAGGGGGTACTCCTGGTTATGCACTCAGAAATCACTCCTGGTTTGGGGGACCATATGGGACACCAGGGGATCTAATGGTGGTTTATTGTAGGTTAGCCACAAGCAAGGCAAATGCCCTACCACTGCCCCACCGCTCCAGCCCCCTTTTCATGAATTCCTATCTTCATTATTTTTAATAAATAGTCCATATATACAGAAAGTAAAACAGTGGTTGTCAGGGTCTAGAAGAAGGAGAAGAATTTTTCATTTGAGAAGAGAAGAATTCTACAGATGAGCAATGCTGACAGTTGTACAAGTGTAAAGTACTTCTGCCCATAAATAAGTCATTCCCAAATGGTTAAAATGCAGAGCTGAAAAGGTACTTGCATTATATACAGTCATCTCTGGTTTGATTCCTAGAGCCAGGATTCCTAAACCCTCAGAGCAGAGCCAGAAGTAAGTTGTGAGCACTGTAGTATATGACTCCAATTGCAGAGACTAAGATGATAAATTTATTTTAAAAAACCTCGCTTTTTAAAATTACAGACCAGGCATAATTTTGATCGCAGTGGAATTTTAGGACTTGTTTTCTCTTTAATATATTTAGATATAAATATTTAGTTCCAATCAATCCTAAAAATTATAGATGAAACTAGGCCATAAAATTATCAGAAAGTATAACTTATTTAAATTTATTCTCATAGTCTAAAATCTTACTCAAATCAATTCCCATCTTGGTTCTGTGGATGTTATCTATATTCAAAGGATAATTGTGATAAATCAATGAACTTACTAATAACTGAAACAAACATCAATTTATTTTAATTGAATTAATTGATGAATAGTTGAGCAATATATTTTATTTAAGAATAAAAGCTGTATTATGACTGAGTATAAGTACCAAAAATAAAGTTTCTGGGGTCGGAGAGATAGCACAGTGGTAGGGTGTTCGCCTTGCAAGCAGCTGACCCAGGTTCAATGATGGTTCGAATGCCAGCATCCCATATGGTCTCCTGTGCTTGCCAGAGGCACAGAGCCAGGAGTAACCTTGAGTACCACCAGTTGTGCCCCCCCCCAAAAAAAAGAAAAGAAATAAAGTTTCTGAGTATATATATATATATATAAAACTACATATATTTTTATATATTACATTTAAAATTTCTACCACAGTCAATTACATGCCTTACCTGCAGGAGACCTTAAGCTTGATTTCCAGTAACAAATGGTACCCTCAGCATTACTCTTTGATCTTTTATGAGTCATGAGGATTACCCCATTATTGTTCTCAGCACTGCAGTTAGGCTCACACACCTGGGTTCAATATAAGTTGGATAAAAATGTACATAGGAAGGAAGCCCCCAAAATAGGTAAATGATAGATAAATTGATAGATAGTAGATAGGCAAATAAAAATTATCAGTTACTAAGGCAAATGTCATATTCTTATATATTTACATAAAACCAATACGTTTTACGTTTTCTTATTCTCTACTTTATATTCATCACAAAAACTTTTCGTATTTAGAGGGAAGTAATCATAGCTCTGCCTCCAAAAAATGAGCAAAAAATTAGTATTTTCTGAAAGACAAGATGATCAAGTGGCAAATTCCAAATTTTACGTGACTGATTTTTCCATGGGCTGTCTGAGGCCAATGGCTTTGGGCAGCACAAAGGAGGTAGTTCACCACGCACAGGAGGTGTGAGGAGATGGTGAACGTGTGTCCAGATCTCTGTACAAAGTGTGCATATTCAGGGAGACTGTAATGCAGCAAAAAGTAGAGTAATAGCGATTTATCAGAGTCCTTTTGTATATAAAAGACGAGATAGCTCTATTTCTTTAAATAACTTTCTTTTCTTTATTTCTTCCTTTTCTCTTCATTCCTTCCTTTCTTTTATCTTTCTTTCTTCCTTTTCTTTTCCTTCCTTCCTCTTTCTCTTTCTTTCTTTTTATTTCTTTCTTTCTTTCTTCCTTCCTTCCTTCCTCTCTTTCTTTCTTTCTTTCTTTCTTCCTTCCTTCCTTCCTTCCTTCCTTCCTTCCTTTCTTTCTTTCTTTCTTTCTTTCTTTCTTTCTTTCTTTCTTTCTTTCTTTCTTTCTTTCTTTCTTTCTTTCTTCCTTTCTTTCTTCCTTCCTTCCTTCCTTCCTCTCTTTCTTTCTTTCTTTCTTTCTTTCTTTCTTTCTTTCTTTCTTTCTTTCTTTCTTTCTTTCTTTCTTTCTTTCTTTCTTTCGTCCTTCCTTCCTTCCTTCCTTCCTTCCTTTCTTTCTTTCTTGTTCTTTCTTTTTCCTTTTTCTTTTTTTTTATTTTTTAGGGTCATACTGGCAGTGCTCAGGGGTTACTTCCAGCTCTGCACTCAGAAATTGCTCCTGGCTTGGGGGTCCATATGGGATCCCAGGGATCGAACCCTCGATCCTGGGTCAGCCATCTGCAAGGCAAACTCCCTACCTCTGTGCTACCACTCCAGCCCCCACTATTCATTCTTCTATGTTGTCCCTGCTCTCCACTTTTTTTCTTTGACTGAGACCCTAACAAGAGTCTAAGTCTGAATAATAATCCCTTAGCTTTCCATTCAGCTATGGACTTCTATTGACCACAGAGCAATCACAGCCAGTCCAATTATAGAAGACAGAAATCTCAATCATGTCTCTCTGATAGGACTTATTGACCAACCTATGTCATGTATTTTTTTAAGGAAACAAATATTTCTGGGGCCCAAATAATCAGTTTGTTCTTGGTGCTAGAAATTGTTTGAATTTTTCTTTGAGTAATTCTATTTTCTTGTGAATTTTCTTTTGTCTTGTAAAGATGCCATTTCTGAGCAAAAGATTTTTACTATAAGTAATATGTAGTTCAACATGCTGTATTATCACCTAAAATCTAGCATCTATAGGTACAACTTCAAAATAAATTCGTGTTAACAGTCTTCCGAAACAGAATCTTCTCTAGTATATATTAATATATCTCAGAATTTTCATTTCAATAAAAGAAGTTATCAAAATAGATTTTTTATGTTTTACCTTAATAAGCACTGGGAATGAAAAAGTGATATTTTAATCATCTAGTTTCTTTAAAATTAATATAACAGAGGGATAGAGAGAAATATAAAGGATATTCTAGGACTTGGTCCTGCTGTAATCTTTCTAAAAAGCTGATGAATATGTTTATATTATGTTATTATTGCAAGTTTTGGGTATGATAGATGAATAAGGGTCATTGTATTTTTGTTGCTGTTATTTTGGTGTTGTTTTTAGGCCTACCTGATGGTGCTTGGTGGTTACTCTTGGCTCTGCACTTAGGAATCACTCTTTGTGGTTCAGGAAACCAGAGAAAATGCTGAGATCAGATCCAGATTGATCACATGCAAGGCAAGCTCCCAACCAGCCCATACTATTGCACCAGATCAAGAGATACTATATTTGTATTCATCTTATAAACTATGTGAAAAAAATATTAAGCAATCCAGGAATTCCTTTTTAAAGTAAGTAATGCATTTATATTCATTGCAATTGTGTGATTCGATAGTCAGTCATATCTCAGGAGAAATCATGTGTCCTTGAGAAACAGACCTCTAATGAAAATGCTTACCTACACAACATAGTCATTATTCTATTCTCTCCTGGATGAAAAATGTAAAGGAAGTGAAATGCAATGCAAATGAGTCAGTGAGGAACTGGAGCAATAGTTCAGTGGTAAAAGTATTTGCTTGATCACTGTCAACTTGACTTTGATCCCCAGCTTGTCACATGGTCCCCCAAAACCTATCAGGAGTAATTCCTGAGTCCAGAGTCAGCAGTAACCCCTAAGCAACATAAGGTGTGGCCAAAATAAAATAAGATTCACTAAAACAAAGTCAAACCATACTGACTTTTTAAATACATTTCATTCATCTACATTCTACAAAAATGATACTAAAATATATTTGACTTGATTTTGTAGTCTCAATTTGAGTAGCACATCTATAAACATGTAATACTACTGCAATGTCTTTTAGAGTGATGGTTACATCTGGTTATTTTAACTCACCTGGGTGTTTTTCTCCCTAAAATCACTTTTTCTCCTCCCTTTTATTTTAAATTTGTTTAAAGCTCATATCCAATAGACTGCCTGACGCTATGAGGATAACAATTTTAGAGATATTTCACTCGTTCCAAAAAAGTGAATTTATTTCACAGAAACAAATCTAATAAAAGTCACAAAATATGGCTTCTCCAGAGAAATTTTACAAAATATGGCAAGAATTGTACATTAAGTGAAGTAACAATGACTGACACTAAGCTAGGTTCCTTGTAAACGTGATAGTACTATTTCTTCACACACACACACACACAAAAAAAAAAAAACAATAAAGAAGGCATTAACGTTGTCACTAATATGAATATAGAGACTGTTTTATTGCCAAGGTTATAAACTACTTTAGGGGCCGGAGTGGTGGCGCAAGAGATAAAGCATCTTGTCTTGCCTGTGCTAGCCTAGGACAGACTGTGGTTCAATCCCCGGGTGACTCATATGGTGACTCATATGACCCAAGCCAGGAGCGATTTCTGAGTGTATAGCCAGTGCATAACCCCTGAACATCACCAGGTGTGGCTCAAACACCAAGAAAAAAAAAAAAACATTCTAAAAGTACATAGTTATTCAAAGAAAAAAAGTAGATTAAAAATGAGGTATGTTTTTCTCTAAGGACCATCCAATTTACCTGCTTTCCCCCAGAGCTCAGGAAACAGTTAAACCAATCACTTACTAAGACACAGAGATCATGTACCAATTTCCCTGCTAAAAGGTACCCAGAAGAAATTATATTCAAGTCATCATTTTTGTTCCATTTGGTTCAACATAGCTTTGACTTTCAATCAAAACATTTAAAATAAGATATTTCTCAAAAACTTTATTCTGGGACTTGACTTCTCATCTTCAGCTATATCTCACCAAATTTAACCCTTTAGAAAGTTACAGCAACTTTTTGAACTAAGAAAGAATTAATCACTGAAAACATGGAACTTTATATTCCTAAGAAGGATGGTTGAAATATCCTATTGCCATTCATCTTTCTGGAAACCAAATCACTCATAATCTGAAGTCTTTTACTTATTTTCTCAGCTCTTGCATTCAATTCTGTCTCATACTTGCTGTCTTATAATATAGGCATGCACAGGTAAAATAGACATTTTTGTTTCCTGATGGATTAGCCATTAATAGTTATAAGACTTAGAAAAGTCAAAAGACTAGAAATAAACCAGTCCTTTAATTTATGATGATGAGTAAAAGATGTGCTATCAGGACTTGTTAGGCAGTTTGGGAACATTTTTCTATGGGAATGTTACCACTCCCCACCTGAATAAATGTGAAATCTGCCTTGGTAATAAAATTATAAACATTTCAGTGACTTACCCTTGAATTAACAACTTCCAGGGACACATTCTGGGGAGGAGCACTTGGCACTAAAAGAAATTAAAAATGGTAAAAGTTATTGCCAAAGTCCTACTAGAGAAACTCCAATCTTCTCTAAAAAGAGAAAAATGGATTTTTTTCAGTTTATAATGATTACATAGACCAATCTAGATGGCACTTTGAGTTTTCTTAGAAAGATGAAAAATAACTGCATTATCTATTTTTTTCTCAAATGAGGTATAGTTCATGCCAAACTGGTAGGCACAATTTTACCTACCATAATACCAAATAAAGACAGTTTTCTTTCAATAACCTCCCAGGGAAACACAACATACCCTAGAGGAGTTTTAAATACTTAAGATACTTGGCATAACTTTAATGATGATGTCATTCTAAGGGTCATTCATTTAGTTAATCCCTTGACTATGATCTTTACCTCTTAACTATAAAAAGAAGAAAAGCTTCCTCATTTATTTTTTTTATATTTGAAGCTGTGTGTTACATATAGTTTAAAGCCAACTATTTAGTAAATTACTTTTATGTCAGGCACTATTATAGAATTATTATAGTATAGATTATTATATAAATATGAATATATATAAATATAGTATATATTATAATGTTATATACAGAATATAAAATATGTACTAAGAATAGAATGTATATAGATATAGAATATATTATAGAATATTATTAAGCATATATTTATTATTGAAAATTATATTTAAATTATATGCAATACCATTAACATAATATAATAAAATGTTGCACTTAGAACATGAATATTTTGTATATCTTGCTTTAAATACTATGCTAATCAATAAATAGTTCTCAATTAAAACTTTAATTTTATAGCTATTAAAGCACTTTGCTCCAAAGTAAAAATGAATAAAAGAACATAAGTACGTTTTTACAATTTAAAAAAATTAAGAAGTATTAGTTTTATGTACTGAGAATTTATTTCCAATGTAATAAAATCCCAAAGTTCATAAAATAATTATTTTAGTACATTTTATCTGTCTCGTATATAAAAACACTGGATAATCTCAACTTGCAGAGACGGATAAAAATAGAATTTTTTCTAGAACAATTTTATTTATAGATTGCTACTGTTTCCTTACTCCTATAAACTTTCATATTACTTCGTTTTATATATATATATATAAGGACTAGATGCTCCATGAAGTGAGCAGAAACCATATTTATCTGAGAGCTTTTTTTGTATTCAGATCTGTTTTATTGCCTCATAAGGCAAATGAGTAGAAAATAGTTCATTGCTTTTCCCTTCACAAGGTTAACTGATTTATCATTTACAATAGGTTCATTAATGACAATTGTAGGCATCTGATTGTGAAACTGCCAAGTTCATGGTGGAACATGGCATGTGCTATTTGACACAGTAGATCAAATCCTCATATTTTAAGATTAATCCCTATACATTTATATACTTGAATGCCTCCCTTGAGCAATTGTGTGCCAACCCATACATACATAAAATGGATTAAAATATAAAATATAAGTATGAGCTTCTCAAGTTAAGAAACTAATATAATTATTATTAGTTCCACTAATAATTATATTAGCTCCTTAACTTGATAAATATATTACACAATAGGAGAAAGTTCATCTGTTTTCAACCTGAATCCTATCTCTCATTTGCCTAAATCAATTGAGTATATTTTGCTAGCTTTGATGTCCATCTATCTTGGTTTTGTCATTTGTAAATTAGAGGTAGAGTAAAATATGTAAAATTGTGGTGAGGATGAAATGTTAATAATGTTAGATGTATTGATAAGAGTTCTGTATTCTTAAGTATTAAATTAAATATAAATTAACCAGGCTGACTAGTTTAAAGGACTGTGGATTGGGAACAAATTAGAAAATTACGGGGCCAGAGCAGTGGAGTAGGGCGTAAGGCATCAGCCTTGCCTGCACTAGCCTAGGGCAGACCTCGGTTGGATCTCCGGCATCACATATAGTCCCTCTCCCAAGCCAGGAGCGATTTCTGAGTGCATAGCCAGGAGTAATCCCTGAGTGTCACAGGTCGGCCCAAAACACATACAAATTATTTAATATTACATTTTATACCAAATATTTGGCTGCTTATTTTATAAAATATATATATGTGGGACCAGGCGGTGGCACTGAAGGTAGGGTGCCTGCCTTGCCTGCGCTAGCCTAGGACAGACCGCGGTGCCATCCCCCGGGGTCCCACATGGTCCCCCAAGCCAGGAGCAACTTCTGAGTGCATAGCCAGGAGTAACCCCTGAGCGTCACCGGGTGTGGCCCCCAAACCATATATATATATATATATATATATATATATATATATATATATATCTTCTATAGTTTAAAGAGGTGTCCCTGACATACTAATGATAAATTGGGTCCTAAATTTGAATGAAAAATAATGCATTTTCTCCACAGAAAAAACGATCAGAGCAAAGATCAATTAGATTTGACAGATTAAAAACAACAGGGGTGGAGGGAGGACAATACTGATAATGGGAATGGCCCATATTCACTGTCACACTGTACCTTAAATATAATGTGAAAGACTTGTAACTCACATTGGTCACAATAAAGATTATAAAAACCAATCTTTGTAACCCTGGCACTATAATAATAATTTTTAAAAACTGTATTTTATTTGTTTTTGTACAATTTTCAATTTTCTCACTATAAATTTTATAAGGAGACCTATTATCTGATAAAATACATGATGTTTTCTGTGACAGGGGCATATCTAGACATAATCATATATTAGATTATATTACATATATGTTTTTGAGATATCTATGTTTAGAGATAACGTAAAGTTAAGTATCTACAAACATCTGCAAAGTTTTGGCTGAACTGCCTGATTAAGGCAATAAACAGTTACAGGGATATAGATAAAACTACTTTTCATTCCAAGTACCACATACTTTAGTGAGAAAAGCAATGAGCACATTAGCATAAATAACATTTATTTACATACTTAAATATCTGTCACACTCAAATGTCAATTGCTTATACAGATTCACTCTTTAATTTTTTAAATATCTTCCATACCATCAAAATCAAAGAAAAGAGGGTTTCATGAATGAGAATTGGGAAGTCACTGACAATTGTGATTAAATGCGTTAATGTGTGATGTATAACTTCAGCAAGCATGTCAGGAGACAGGAGATTGAAGAGTAGAGAGTAAAGAATTTGCTAATGAGGGAATAAAAGGCATGAATGCAGGGCTTGTTTTGTTGAACATGGAAAGAGATGAGGGGATAACAAAGGTGAATGCGAAGGTCAGGAATCCATTCATGACCATGCACTTCCTGCTCTCTCCAATCAAATTTATTTGGTCCAGGGATGCTGGTGAGAACTTGTTTAGTGAGTCTAGCTGACTATGATCATGAAATCCTGTTCTTTTAGTCACCACAATCGCTTAAGTCCTAACTGTTGCAATATTTCCAGATGATAATTCTCGAACTAATTAGTAATAATCTATCTTTCTCACTTATGACATTTGAAAACCAAAGTGGAGAATAAGGCCAACGTATTCCATTCAGAGTGTGAATTAAATTTACATAAATTATGTAAAATATCCATTTTCATTTGTTTTCCTTTTATTTTTATAATTATAAGTTGTGAAGTAATTTATTCTGCCAATAAGTATTCTGTTCTGTCTTCAATAACAGAATCAGATGGATAGACATGAGAATATATTAGAAATGATATTGAAGTGGTGTCACATAAAAACATTTTTTTCAAAGTTCAAAATTGCAAATGAGCACCCCTCCTGCGTCTTCCTTGTACTGTCTGTTATAGTAGACGTGTCCTTTCTCATTCCACTGATGTTGTTTGGAATACCCACTTAGATTAAGGGATGAAGAATCAGACGAAGAATTACAAACTAAATAAAAATTTAAAATGGAAAAGATCAATAATTTATAGAATTGTGCATTCTATTGCTGAAAAGAGATTGCATATTACCTTTTGAATATTAATGGAACCATCTTTGCTTTTCTACACCTGTCTGAAATTTCACCTACCCCACTTTCCATACTCTGCTGTATTTTCATTTTGTCTTTTATCCCCCACAGATTTTCTTGACCATCTTTTTCTTAGATCTTTACTTTCCTCACCAGTGCTTCATTAAAGTCATTCTCTTCCTTAAGATTTAATTTAATTTATTTCTGGCTTTAAGAAAATATAATTAATCTCTATTAGACAAAGTACAACTAAAAGCACGTCTTTTCGTAAGCAGTTATAATATCTTCAGTGCAGAATCCTTTATTTTGAGATCAGGTATACAGAGAGGAGAATATGGTTTACAACATTTAATTTCTATAGGAAAAAATGTTACTAAATAATGCCAGTGTAAACTAATTCACACATCAGGAAAAAAGCATTTGTATTTCTATAAATAAATAAACTTTTAAACCATAGTAGCACTTTTAAAATCACTTATTAGACATTTTGTCTCTGAGTCCTTATAAAAGTAAGTTTAAAATTTAACAGTTGAGTAACTTAGCTATATTTCTATTTTATGTTAATATATGTCACTCTAGTCTATCCATAAACTTCTTGTTTCAAAGTCTTGCAAGTGGAATCTATGGCAACCATCCTGTATTATTTCAGTATCATATAAATATTTTAGTCAAGTTTTACTCTGCAACTTACCATCAGAAAGTGTAACTACAGTTATATCATCAGTAGATACTCCAGGCCCATAGCGATTATATGCGAGGAATCGGAGACTATACTCAGTGAATTTTTTCAGGCCTTCCAGTTTATAAGATAGTCCATCAACTTCTATATTCTGGGGACATAAAATGTGAAGAGTATTATCCAGGAGGCACAAACACACACACACACAACACACACACACAAATCTAAAAACCCATTATGTTTTGTGTATTCACTAAATAGTGAATTAGTGAAATAAGAATTAGTGTCTTATTTCACAAAGCTATACACACTTGCCTTTCAATAAAATGCTATAAACGCTAACAAGTGATACACACATTCCCCCAATCAAGCTCATGTCACTCTGTAAATTTCTAATTAAAACAATACCACATTAATTTTGAAGTGGTTAAGTTCAATTTGTTGAACACCACCCAACAAGGTGAGTGGTTTGCAATATTACGCCTACATGAAATCTGAATAAGCAGCTTTTAAATCCAGGAAAGCAGAGTCATTTCTATATTCTAAGTAGAATAATTCTCCAAGAAACAATAGATTGCCTCCTTCACTTCCTGAAATATAACCACAACTCATGAAACTGACAGATAACTTGCCACAATTTTTCTCTCTTAAAATATTGTGAGCTTGTTTGAAACTGTTTTCAGCATTACTCAGCTACAGAAAGGAGGTACAAGAGGTGAAGGCCACTGAGAAATCAGTGCCAGTTCACTCTAGAAGACTGTTTTAACTTCTCCACAGGATGCTCAAGCACATCTATCTTGGGTACTATGATATTTGAATTTATTTAGATGGGATGCTGAAATGAATTATTAAAGAGCAAAAATGTCTAAAAAGTGAAAAGAAGAGCAAAGCAAATTTAAATACTAACAGCATAAAGTCAGAAAGTAGAGGGAGGGAAGAGAAGGGAAAGGAAAGGAAGAGGAGGGGAAGGGAATGGAAGGTAGTGAAGAGGGAATAGGAGAAAGTGAAGGGAGGAGGGAAGAGGAGGGAGAATATTAGGGAAGGGGAAGAAAGGGAAGAGAAAGGAAGGGAAGAATAGGAAAGAAGGGAGGGAAGGGGAGAGGAAGGCAAGGGAAGGGAAGTGGAGAGGAAGGAAAAGGAAGGAAAGGAACGGGGAGAGAAGGGGGAAGGAAGGGGGAAGATAGGGAAGGAAAGGGAAGGGAATGAAAGAAAGGGGAAAGAAAAGAACATGAGGAGAGGGAAGGGAAGTAAAGGGAAATGGAGGAGCGGGAAGAAAAGGAAAGGGGAGGTTAGGAGAGGGAAAAGGAGGGAAGGGACGAGGAAGAGAAGAGGAGGGGAGGGAAGGTAAAGGGAGGGAAGAGAGGGAAAGGGAGAGGAAAATGAAAATAAAACAAGAATTGAATGATTGATTATATACAAGCTATTCTTAGTAGTTCTTTTGGTAAAACTTAATACTTTAATCTTAATAAAGCTATCATAAAACAAAAGTCAATTCAGAACTTGATGGAGAAAAATGCAGATGAACTGCTTGGCAAATTTGACAATATATCGTAAGAACCCTCTTGCTTATGGAGCCCTTTGTTCTATCTTTTTTGTTTTTTTTGTTTGTTTGTTTGTTTTTGGGGGGGCACACCTGGAATTGTTTAGGGGTTACTCCTGGCTCTGCACTCAGAAATTGCTCCTGGCTGAGGGGACCATATGAGATTGAACCTTGGTCAGCCATGTGCAAGGCAAGTGCCCAAACACTGTCCTACCACTTCGAACCCATGTTCTATCCTTCTTAGCCACACAGTTGCCTATGCATCTGTTTCTATATAATGTTCATAATTTGTAACTAAAACTATCAAACATGACCCTGTTATGCGAAAAAAATAAGAATTTCTAATTTGCATATCTTTATTGGTAATTACTCTAATTTGAACATTTAATTTGACTATTTTCAGGTATCTGAGCTAATTGTAGAATAAACAACATGGCTATAACTGGAAGATATTATGTCAAATGAAGTAATCCAGAAGAAGAATAAATTCAGAATAAAATCATTTATATGTTATATTTAGAATAACTCCATTAATAAATGCAATGGCCTAAATGGGAGCTGTTTCAAACACCCTTGGCCCCAGAGTATAGTGAGGAGAATGAACGAAAAACTGAATGCAGGAGGAGAAACACAAATATGAAAGGATGAGGGCCAGGGGTCAAGGAGTCTCAGTACATTATTGGAGATAAAAAAAAATAACAACTAGATGTTCAAGCCAAAGTCAACAATAATGGAATCAAGAGACCCAAACTCTGACTATATAAACTTTAAGTGGGACTGTTATACAGAACTGGCAGGCTGGGAGGCAAATGGTGGTCGTTGAGAACATGGTGGAGGGAGGTTGACACTGGGAGTGGGAATGCCCCTGATTCATTATATATCTGAAATCCAACCATGAAGGACTTTGTAAATCGCAATGGTTTCAATAAAATAAAAAAAAAATGGAAGAAAAGCTAAATGTAGGAATTTATATTTGACAGTCCATTTAGGAGGAGGAGATGGAAAGAATATCAAATAGATAATCATAAAAACATAATTAGATTGAGGTCATTAAATCGAAGTTCAATACGTAATCTTGTTAAGGACTGGGAACATAAATGACTTTTCCAGCCAGCTAGATTACTATGAGTGCAGTTTTCCTGGGCTAGATTTCTTAACTACTCAAATACAAAATTGACCTCTGTTATGTTGACTTCATCTTCTTGTCCTTTGCCTCTCTTTCCACCAGAATTCAATTAAGATACTTAACATTTCGAATAAGAAGTCCTTTAAAACTAATCACCTATCTAATTAATGTGTTGGACACTGATCTGTATCAAGAGCTTGCAGATCTTTTCCTTTCTTACCTGTTCCTTTCCTGTGGACACCTCAGTACAAAACAATCTGTAACCTTGGACTGGACCATTTGCATAGGCAGGGGCTTCCCATGTAATAAGAATTGAGGTAGGTGAGGTAGATACAGCTTGCAGGTTTTCAACTGGCCCTGGAACTTGCACTGATGAGGAAAAAAATGGATTAATATAATAGTTTCTTAAAACAAACAAAATGACATCCTTTACACATCCATGACATTAGAGCACATATACTCCTTTAAGAACAAGAGGGATGAGAATATCAAATATAAAGCAATAAAATTTTAGAAGCCTTTCATTTTAAAAATCAGAGAACTTCTATTAATCTAAATTGCTTATTCATTTTACAGCTGAAGAAACTGGTTAAGGAGCATAAGTGATTAGGATAATGGCAGAAAAAGATTGGTCTTCTTAATCTAAATCTTAGTATAGCAAAATTTTCACTACAACGGCATGACTTTGTCAGTATATTGATAAAACTGCTGAACAAAAGAGGAAATACAATTAGTACATGTACAAATAGGCAGCACAGCTCTGGATGATTTACTATATTGTCTTTATTTAAACGAGCATTTTAAAATTTTGATCAATTTCGGGTCCCTTACATTAACTTCAATATTTAACTTTCAGTTTAACTCTCCAGCATTCCATTTTCTCCTATAGCTATGACTTTGCTTAACCAGCTATAAGTGGCTTGTTCATTAAAGAAATTTGTTAGCACAGGTCCACAATCATTTAACCAAAATATTTGTGTTTTGAGAGTCAGAATTTATTAGAATTTAGAACAGCAACATATGCAGTGTTTTGTATAAACACCCCACGGGAGATCTTTGACAGCATGCTGAATTCAAATAATTTATTTTCTGAAAAACATGGTTTTAGTGGCCAATAGAACATTAAGGATTACACAGGACAGCATAAGTTTAAGAATTAGATGAATCGTGAAAGTCTTTAAGATTCCAGATTTACTAAAAAAAAGTTTGTGTATATGGTTACAGACAGACACAACAGAAATATAATCATGATAAATGGCAGCTAGATACTCATGTTACTAATTATAATCTAAAATAAGCAGTCTCACCAAAATCACTATAATAATGCAGCATAAATACACACTGTATTTTCTCTAGCATACAGCATCACCAGCTATAAAGAGATATACATTTTAGTTATTGAATACAATGTGTGAGAGTGTAGTTCCAATGCCAATCAGCAAATAAAATCCTGGCTGAGATTATTCTGGATAAAACAGTCCTTAGATTAGTGTTAAATTTATGCATTTGGATTTTTTTTTAGATTGTGTTCCATGAAAATCAGCTCCTTTGAGGCATTACACATTTACTTGAAAATAATAATATTCATGTCATAAGCACACATTTTATGTATCTTTACACTTTCCAGTAGTCCATTATGATCTGTTATGGGATTTTTACTCAAATAAGTAATAGTTAACAAACATATTTGGAATTAATTTTAAACTACTGAATCTTTTAAGACTGAGAATGGCTCATAAACACCCATTTCCTTTATGTAAATGTACCCATTGAAAGTATATATGCTTTCATACCACATTTATCATTTTATACATACAGATGTGTATATATTGTTAGAGAGAGGAAATATGAGAAAGATACATATATATCCCTTTGCATATTAGAAGGTAAATAATGCTTTTTATCCCTAAAAAATTTCATACAAGATCTGGAGATAAATCAGGGGATAAGGCAAGCAGCAGATATTGGTTTGACTCTTTTACACCACATGTGACTCCCAGCTACTTTAGGAGATGCACAGCTGGGTGTTCTCCCTTTATATAAAGAATCCAATGCAGATTTGACAATAACTAATATGCAAATGAGTAATGTCACTATTGACTTTAGTGTATTTCGTATTAATTTGATACTTTATGTGTTTTGGGAAGTTATGTTAGGTCACACTCAGCTATGCTCAATGATTAAAACAAGCTCTGTGCTCCCGACAGACAATATGAGGTGTCAGGATAGAGCCTGGGTTCATGTGCAAGGTAAATACCTTACCCACCAGTATATTTCTGATCCTTTTATATTCTTTTATCTAATCATCTGTTTTCCAATTGTGTCACTAGACCCATTGTTATTTCTGTAGCTTTATATACAGGGTCCAGTCTAATGTCAATTTTGCATTGTTTTGCTCTATTTATTTTATTTCTGTATTTGATCTTGGGGCTCTATCGAGTGGTACTCAGAAGTTACTCTTGCCTCTGTACTTGGGTTTACTTGGCAGAGCTCAAGGAGGTATATAGTACAGGCTTTTTGCATTCAAATTGAATGCAAAATGAGCTTTCTTTAATCCTGCCATGTCTCTTTAGTAATTTTAACTTTGATCAATTTCAACTCTTATATTTACTTTTTATGTGTGATTTTGAATAGGTATTTTTATTAATGCAAATACATTCTTAAGTTTGTATTTGCTTCTTCAAGTTATATGATAGGTTATACATTCTAACTTGAAATAAATAATGAATAGAATCTGCTTTCCAGGAATCACTTTTAGAGGCACAAAAATCTCTAGCCATATCTCCTTTGTTATGTCAATTTTGAGTCACGGATCATAGCACCATCAATAGTCTCTGTAGGGTTAACTAATCCTATCTTTTTTTTTTTTTTTTTTTTTGGGCCACACCCGGTGACGCTCAGGGGTTACTCCTGGCTATTCGCTCAGAAGTCGCTCCTGGCAGGCACGGGGGGTGGGGGTGGGCATATGGGAAACCAGGGGATCGAACCGCGGTCCGTCCTAGGTTAGCACAGGCAAGGCAGGCAGCTTACCTCCAGCACCACCGCCCGGCCCCCAACTAATCCTACCTTATAGCCAACACATCCCCTTACTCTTATCATCTTCAACTAAAAAGTAATATGGGGAAAATGCTTTGAGAATTCCACTGCAAATATCAAGTACTTCATCATATTTCCTTATGATTAGTTTAATAATGATTTGTTTTTCTCACAAATGGTGTTTTGCATGCAATCACTAATTCTACATTATCAACCCAGCATTCATTCCTATAATATAAACCATCACACTCATTTGAACCTTAGTCAGTAAGATTCCCCTTTGCTAAGCAAAGGAGGAATGGGCAGTTTATTGTTCTGAGAATGTCCTAAATCTTTCTAATTGAGAAACAGAAGTTCAAAAGCGAGTCACCTGAGGATCTGAAATGGGTCTTCTTGCCTGGACCCTAAGAATGAGTGGAAACTCTGTGTTACTCATACCTCCACTTTTATCAAAAGCTGGGATCATGATTTCAGAATTGCCTACAGTTCAAGGCAGCACCCACCAAAAATAAACATTAGATCACAATTTTTACCTGTTTAGCCTTACCAGTATTATCACTATTCAACAATCTCTTTCTAGGAAAGGCCAAAACTTCCCATGTAGTTACCCAAATAACAGTCTATATTTTAATAAATATGCACAACATATTTATGTGCATATGTGAAGAAGTAAGTATGTGCCTGTCAAAAATGACTTCAGAACTATCAGCATAAGCAAAAAATATTCAAACTTCATTTGATTTTGTTGATTTTTACATTGTCATTACAATTGCTTTCTTCACCACTAAAACCTATTAGGAAGAATATGTGAAATATAAAATGCTAGAGCACATACACTGGAAAGATCCAATAAAATTACTGCCTAGGCTCAGTAAAACTTAGAAAGTCAGCAGAGAAAAAGCAAAGTAAAGCTGGAAAAAGAATTAGAGGGTTTTTTTGGGTGGTGGAATTGCATTGAATCTGTGGCATTGCGAATGGTAACAATAACACACATATACAAACATAAAGCAAAACCCCTGGAATTGCATGCTATTGTAAATAAAAGAGTAATTAGTGGGAAAAAATTAGGAAAATAGTATTTTCCTAATGAAATGAATGAGCATTATTAGCATTGATATACATCTCCATGCTGGTTGATTGCATGCAGGTTTGTGTTCACTTTGCCATGAAACTTTCTTAGATCTATACCCACTGGTGCTCAGGGCTTTTTGTTGGCTCTATGGTCAGGGGTCACTCTTGGAGAGTCTCAGGAGACCAAACAGTAGACTGAGGATTGAAACCTGGTCCATGCAAGGCAGTGCCTTATATACTGTGGTGTTTCTTAAAGTTCTTTACAGTAACACTTAGATTTGTACTAAAAAGCAAAAGGAAGGTATCAGGCAGAGAAATATGACTGTTCTGAATCAGTTTCTAGTGATAGCGTCAACTCTGTTCATTTGTTCACCAGTGACCCATTGTCCCTTATTATATATAGCCCATTAGGCATCAATAAGGCAAAGCACATTGCTTGGCTTCCAGAAGAATTTTCAACATACCTTACAGATATCAGAAATAAAATTTAAAAGACATTCAAAACATTGTTTTCAAGGAGCACAAACATTGATAAGTGTTTTTACCAACTCCAAGCCAGATATTTCCTAAAAGGTTGTGAAAAACGTATTGCTGCTTAATGGATGATGGTTTTCAACACCAGCTAAACTGACTGTTGTCAATCCACAGGTAAAAAAAGACTTGAAACCACTATCTAATATATGACTACTCCTCAGATAAAAATGCTGCTTGTCAGCCGCATCAAGTGGACAGTATCAGCAGGACCAAAACCCCACATTTTTCTAAGCATGGATTGAGAAACAGAAGAAACAGAACCGCTGATTGGAGCAGCATTTGTTTCTCTCCAAATATAGACATTTTAGTTTACTTGTACACTAGCCTATTGTTGTAGATAACTTATTGGTATAAAGAACTTGATTTCAGTACAAAATAGCTTTGGGCAGCATTGATGATGCTGTATTCTGGTATGATCGTGAATATAACTGAAATAGTGAAATCAATTTTTCAAGTGGATGGACACAAAAATTGGAGAAATTTTACATATGCCAACTTCTCCTATATGTTTTCTTTTATTCATTTCTTTTATCTATCTTTTATCTTTCTTTTTTCCTTCTTTCATGCTTTTTTCTCTTTATCTTCCTTTTTCCTTCCTCCTTCCTTCCTTTCTTTCTCTTTTCCTTTTTCCTTCCTTCCTTTATTTCTCTTTCTTCCTTCCTCCTTTCTTCCTCCTTCCTTTCTTTTCTTTCTTTCCTTCTTTCTTTCTTTCCTTCTTTCTTTCTTTCTTTCTTTCTTTCTCTTTCTTTCTTCCTCCTTTCTTTCTCTATCTTTCTTTCTCTTTCTCTCTTTCTCTCTTTCTTTCTTTCTTTCTTTCTTTCTTTCTTTCTTTCTTTCTTTCTTTCTTTCTTTCTTTCTTTCTTTCTTTCTTTCT
>PVKC010003562.1:0-38640 GCA_004027635.1 Crocidura indochinensis | reverse complement strand
GTAGCATTTTCGACCACATTTTCTATTATGAATTACTAATCCTGAGAGGAAATTATAAATTTCCATTTAATCACAAGCTATAGAATCAGTCTTGTGAAAGTAATATTTGTCATCTTTGATTTAATTAATATATCATGAGGGTATAATTTTCATTAAACAATATAAAGAAAACAAAAATGCTCTCAATTGTATTTCATGCATATATTTCAGTATATTTAATATTTATTGTTAAAAATTCATTCTAAATGTGTAAACATATTTCAGTGCAATAAATATATATTATTAATATAATGCTTACACATTTCAATACCTCCCATGGTCCATTTAAATGAAATATTGAAAAATTTATAAATTAATTATGTATTTATAATCATGCTTACTATACATCAAAATACAGGATAAACTGATAATTGTGTTTACTATACTATAAAATTAAATGTAATGAGGTCATTTTTCGTAATTTCATGACATGTCTCATTACAATGCAATAATTATCATAGAAAGAATAATAAATGTGTTTTATATTTGTTTCTTTTAAATTAACTCATCATTTAAAGAAATCAGTAAGATATAACCAAAAGAAATTCACTTTCCTTATCAGCTAACATTATTATAAACATTATAATAATGATATTAATTTTTTTCATATAGAACTACTTATATAATGACTAAGACTAAAGAAATAACAACTGAAATCATGGCTGCATGTCTGTCTTTGGCCAGCTCCATAGACTCATAAATTTTCAAAAGTGATGTAACCAAGATATGAAAAATTATGGTGCACTGACCATGCAGTTATGAAGCTTGCAATCTCAGAAGGAGAGAATAATCTGAGTCCCTGCCATGTAACGGCATGCCTGCTGCAACAATTACTCACAATGCTGCTTTACCAATGGTTCAGCTTCACTACTCCTCCAAGGCTCTATGCAGAGACACCAATTGACAAAAATTACATGTTCTCTTTGTTTTTTAGTAATTTTGCTCTTGCTTATGGAGAATAAAATGGACTGGAAACAAACACGTTCAACTATGTCGACTATGTGTTATTTGGCCACTAGATAATGAAACTTACATATAAAAAAAGAGAACAAAAAGGAATGGTTTGTAAAGTGAAAGAAAAATAATTATGATAGTTGTTTGCCTTTAATTACCACAATTAATAAATTGAATTATTAAAATGAATCATAAAATGAAAAAATAATTAGCTGTATCAAAATAAATAAGTATGAAATATTACTTTATTTCTTAAATAAAGGTTTGACAATATAAGTTGGAATGTAGAAATTCTTATAATTTGTTCATCAAAAAACTATAAATACACATGAATTTTCTTTCAAGTCAATAATTATGTCTGATAATTATTTCCTTAGTACTGTATTAGTGACAACTTTGCTATATAATGTATTTCTCCAATTTTTTTTGTTTGTTTGTTTTGGGGTCACACCCGGCAGTGCTCAGGGGTTACTCCTGGCTCCATGGTCAGAAATTGCTCCTGGCAGGCACGGGGGACCATATGAGGCACCGGGATTCAAACCGATGGCCTTCTGCATGGAAGGCAAATGCCTTACCTCCATACTATCTCCTGGGTCCCAATATTTCTCCAATTTTTAACTCTAAGGTAATACATTCTATCAACACGATGATCATATATGCTTACATGTTCCTTTTTCAACAAAATAAAATTGAAATTTATTTATCACAAAACAAACAATAGGAAACAAACTCTAAGAACTGAAACATTTACTTGCAAGTAAATTATTATATGAAAATTATTTCAACCGGACATCTTAAACATATTTTTAGTATTCCTAAATTGGAAGAAGTATTAAAAAATATCAGTGTCAATTGTCAAGGCATGCAGCATGCATGTCTCCATTATTAGGAAGCATGTACCGGACATGTCTTTTGCCTTTCCTGGTGCAGTGCCTGATTTCCCCCCAAAAAATATTCCAGTCAGAAGGTCCATTGGAGAAGTCAATCATAACCCCTGTGTGGATTGCTGGCTATATTTCTGGCATGGCTGTGATATTATATATCTCTTCACTTTTATTTATTTGACTTTGTCTCCCTTGCATAACTAGAAATTCTGCTTAGTTATCCTGCAATCTTATAGAAATTTTCAGCGCCAAAGACTGCTAAATTCCCCGCTGGCTAGCATATTTGCAACCCAAATGTTGAGTTAAGCCAGGTCCCAGCAACTTGTTTTTTCCTGCTCTCAGCTTCATGGTGCTAACAATAGCTTCTGCCTTTCTTGAATTCTATTTTCCGGAGGCTGCGAACTTCTTGCAAACCAGAACACCTCTCTCTCCTGTTTTGCCTTACCTCTAGCAGGGCTCTTTCTCACCTTAGATATGCATAATCTAGGGCTTGGTATCATTGTCTTCATTCTCCTAAGATTCTCTGCCCTTTGTTCCCTGAAAATATCTTGCATACCAAAGTTGTGCTTAAAGTGTCATCAGCTGAAAAGTAAAGTTTGGAGACATGGGTCTCCATACAATGCATTTTGTGTGGCCTCAATTATTTCATATTTCATATTCGTCTGCTCATGTACCCGTTTTCCTCTCGTGAAAGTACAATGACCCACGAGAATTGCTGAGACGCATCATGTCCACAGCTGTCAATGTAATAAAAACAAATTGTTTTATGATGGTAAATTATTCCACCTAAACAATGCAATACTACTCACCTGTTAGGCTAAATAATGTCAAAATTTATCTATAATTAGGTGGGTATAAAGAATATCAAGCTGATCCAAAGATTCAAAGGGACAAGTACAGAGGTAGAATGGTTGAACTCATTGATGGGATATAAGAAATAAAATGGTAATAATATCTAATATCATTAGTTATAAGTACCAGGTGGACTAATCCATGATAGGAAGATACCACAAAGAATTGAGGTTGTAGGTAGGGCACATAAGGGACTATGGCAATGATAATTGGGAATGAACATTCTAGAAAAAAAACTGGGTTCTGAAAAAAGGTAAGAAGTATTGAGATAAAGAGAAAGAAGAAACTGATGACATAGAGGAAGGTAGAGGGGAGCCCAGAGAGCAAACAGTGGATATCGTTAGTAAGAAATCTGCACTGGTGCGGGGATGGGTGCTGGATATTTGCAGCTTTATATTTTCCTAAACATTTTAGTAGAGTTTAATGAAAGCCTGGAAGTTCATCATTAGATTTTGAATGGGTATTGATTGCCTCTGTAGATTGCTTTAAGAAAAGGATTTTGACTCTGTATTCTTCGCTCTATAAGTTGTACACCTGCTTTGTTAACTTGATTCCTAGTTATTTAATAATTGTGGGTGCTATTTTGATTGCAGTTGTCTTTTGTTAGATTAGCCAGGTCCCTCTCTATCTCCACCCCAGGTTGTGGTTTGGTGCTTCCTAATAAGACCCCAAGTCTTTGGAAAACCATCTCTTTCACGTCATTCACAGAGTTATCTGCTACTTAGGAGTGGAAGTCTAATGTGCTGGAAGGCTTTTGTGCTTATGTACTGGACTTCCTGAACCTGTTTGACCCAGTTCACTCTGTATGAACTATTTCCCACATCAGCATTTTCTTACAGACCCGCATTATCTCCAATGTGTTTTTGTCTTGGGGCATGCGGCTTCCTCATCGTACTTAAAGTTTATCTCTTCATCATTGAAATTATTAGTGTATACAGAAGAGTCACAAAGTTTTGTGTACTAATTCTGCAACCTTTTATCTTGCTGCATTGTTTGATTGTTTCTAGTAGATATTTTTGTAGAGATTTGAGGTTTCCAACATCACCTGCAAATAGCCATTGTCTTATATTCCAAAATGAAACTCTTTAATGTGTTTTTATTCTTTTACTGCTATACCAGTAACTTTCAAAATTGTGCTAAATAAAATCATTACAACCCTTAGAATAAACCCTTGCTATAATGTATGATTATTTTAATTTGGTTGATCCTGGATCACTAATATTTTGACAATTTTTATATTTTGTTCATAAGAATTATTGGTCTTTAGTTTTACTGTTATGTATGAGTCTGTATGATTTAGGTATCAGGAATATTTTCATTTTTATTAAAATCAACTTGAAAACTTCCAGTTATATCCAATTTAGTTTTTTAGATAAAATACGTTGTCTTCTAGTTTGTTTGAATATTTTCGGTTTCAGTATTTATGAGTTTTTATAAAGGCTAAAACTAGCCATACTTGTATGTATTTATGTGTGTTTATTAGATGTAAATAACAGCTGGAGTAATATGTGAAATGGGTTCTATTTCTGTGTCTCATATATGCAAGGCATAGCCCTTATCCCAGCTCCACCATATTGAGATTCTAAAAGTATATATACGATTGTATGATACATATGCTAATTATTATCCTGTTTGTGACTTTAATTTCTTCAGTATGTATAATTTTCAACTCTGGTTTGTGGACTCTTAATTTATTCCCATATATGGATTTAATTCTATTTTATTGAAGCCATCATGACTTACAAAGATCTTCGTTGTTAGGTTTGAAACATACAATGAATCAGGGCCTATTCTACTACCAGTGTTCACCTTTCTTCACCATTCTCCAAGCGCATCTGATATTGCTCTCCTACCCCTTACCCCAGCCTTCCAATATAATAGACCCATTTTAAGTTTAAAATGTTAAAGTTTGTTTCTCTTTATTTCATAGTGGTTGATTTTGACTTGAATATCTAGTCTGTCCTTTTTTAACACTACCAATGTACCTAAGATCACTTGGCCTCTAGACCCCATTTTCTTCTGCTCAGTTATTTTCCCCATATCAAAATATGGGTCAGGGTGTTATGTTATCATTTTTTACTTGTTATAATTTCACATCTACTTGTGTTCAGGTTTTACTCCTGCCTCTGCACTCAGGGTCAATACTGGTGCACTTTGAGGACTTGGTGAATGAATCAAGGTTGGGCATTTTCCAGGCATTTACCTTATCAATTGTACAGTCTCTCTGGTCAATGAATCCATCATTCCTAACCAATTAAGTGTATATATATATATATATATATATAATGAAGTATTTAGAACCCTAAGTAAGTCTAACAAAAGCAGAAATAAACAAATGTAACATAATCAAACTAAAATCCAGGACCATATATATATATATCAAACATATATAAATATGTATATACATATATGTTTGATTATGATACCATTTTTAATCCTCTGAGCTTATAAGAAGTGATCCTTTAATTCAGAGACAGAGTAACTGCTGCAAACCTCTGGGTTTAGAACAACAAACAAACAAAAATCACCACTGAAGCGTCAGTCTCTAGGAAATTGGTTAACCTTTGATTCCCACTGAAAGGCAGTTCCCATTCACGGTTCGATTAGGTCAGGGGGAACAGTTCCAATTGTAGAGGTCCACAGAAAATAATTCACACAGTGAAAAGGGACAAGAAAGGGTTCTGGAAATCCAGTGATCAAAACCACCCAAGCTTTCTGCTCCTAAGATGGATCGCAGCTCAGTGGAAAAAGATGGAAGAATGAGTCCCAGTTTTCCTCAGACCCTTGCTTTTATTGACAAGAATCCCAACCTAGGGTGGGAGCAGAATACAAGTAAGAAATAAATCAATATATTTTTACCAGGTCACACTCTAGCATGGAGTACAATTATTAATTAGGGTAGGATCAATAACCCAACATACCAGCATCACCACCACCACCACCAACAACAACAACAACAAACACTAATATATTTCTGCTAAGTAAATAGACATGATAGAAAAATCCAACCTTTAATATTGATCCCAATTGTGTTAAATTTGTATATAATTAATAGGCACAACATATAAACAATTAACAGCTCAAGAGCAAAAAATAAACAAACACTAATTAAAAGGAATAAAAGATCTAATATATATTTTAAAAAATGTCTTATGGCAAACAAAATTATAAAGAGGGAATTGTTGAAAACCACCATTGAACCCTGTACACAATTTCTGCAAAACAGGGGATCTTTGGTTCTTTCTACTCTCTCCTGTGCCAGTACACCCTGTATTTCATACAGGAATTGTCCTGTTGTGGAGTCTATCTACTTTGCAAATACAAAATCATACAGAAGTGCTGACATCATTAAAAATATTATAATATGCATTGCTTATATCTAAGGCAGTGGGATTATATCACTTCTGTTTCTCAGGTAGTATAATAGTTTAAATACCCATTATCCTACATAGTAACTAGTAGATGATTTTATGGACATACTCAAATATCACTGCATAGCAACTGCAGACCCAGTACTTAGAGAGAGAAAGGAAGAGAAAACAAGCATATATTGCATTCCTCGTGGAGTCTGAGGCCTGCCACTGCTGCCTGGGGATTTCTGACAGAGAGAAAGAGAGAGATAGAGAGAGATGAAAACTTACCATCTAGAAGTGGCTAGAGGAGAAAAATTTTCAAGAATTAAAGAGAGAGGAATATATACAAATCAGATAGCATCTCTCTCTGATGCATTATCTCTGCCCCTACCCAAGACCAGCAGGCACTGTTTTGGTCACTATCCTGCAGCCCCTCAAAGGTCTAAGTTTTCTCTTTTGTAAGAGACCTGTCTAGATTCAACTGTCATTACAGTGTGGATATCCAAGGGTGTTGTGTCTAACTCCTGCTGCCATACAGCAACACATCACTGCGTAGAATATAAACAGCATTATTAATAACTATTTGGATCAACATCTTTGCTACTTTTATATAAATTGAAATCTAAATTTCCAAAATTAACCCAAAAAACTCAAGGAACAATGAAGAAAGTTAGGATCTCAGCTCCCAACATATATAGGGACAAAAACATAGGCAAATATGTAACCCATCAAAATATTTGACCTGATCAATGGGTACTTTGAATCAATACTCAATGCACTGGCAATAGAAATTAAAATTAAGGTATCATTTACCAAAGAAATCAAGAAGTCAATAGATGTTTAGAACTAATTCAAATAACTTTTTCAGAGGAAGATAAAATACAAACAAATGGAATAGAATGAACTAATAAGACACTAGCAAGCCATATTAGCAAAGTCCCACAGGAGAACTATATAGATGAACTTAGAGACAAAAAAAAAAAATACAGGCCAGCAACAACTATAAAGAAGTTAAAAAAACAAGAAATACAGAAGGATAAGAAAAAGGTACTAATGAACAAAGACAAGAAAAATAATTTCCAAAATTTCAAATCCCCAGATTATTAGGATAAAAGAAAATTGAGAGATTAAGTGGTCAGAGAGATAGTAGCTGATAATTTGCTATTTTGTTAAGGGAGGTTGCTGTAAAAATTAAGAGGCCAAGCGGTATCAAGCAAAAGAAATGGAATATAGGATGTAATAACATCAAGACAAATAATGACCAAAGTAGAGAAAAACAAAGAGATGAGTTTTAAAGCAAAAGAGATAAGAAAAACCTTAAATGTAAGGAAAATAACGTAAGATTACAAAAAATCTATTTGAAATGTTACTGGTGAGAAAAAGTAGAATGGTATATTAAAGTTATTGAATATATTACAACTTCAACCAAGAGTCTAAGACCCTGGAAAGCTCTCAATTAGATGGGAAAGAGAGGCAAAATCATTCTCAGACTAACAGGACTAACCAACCCAAAATGACCTACTGTAAACCACTTATGTCAACCAAAAATATATTTTTGGAAGCATCATTTTTGTACAATAAAATGGCAAGAACCCCTTCTATAACAATTATATCTATGAATGTCTATATACCAACCTTTCCCATTAAAAAGCACAAAAATAAGTTTGCCTAACCTAAGAAAAAAAATGCATGCGGTATAAAAGAAGCACTCATCCTTTGATTTAAAAAATGTAATCTACGGCCCGGGAGATAGCATGGAGGTAAGGTGTTTGCCTTTCATGCAAAAGGTCATCGGTTCAAATCCCGTTGCCCCATATGGTCCCCCGTGCCTGCCAGGAGCAATTTCTGAGCATGGAGCCAGGAGTAACCCCTGAGCACTGCCGGGTGTGACTCAAAAACCACACAAAAATAAATAAATAAATAAATAAAAATAAATAAATAAATAATGTAATCTAGTCTACCCTTAATGAAAAAGGTGTACATTGTTCACAGTAAATTCAAGATTGAGCTGATATATGATGCAGCAAACCCACTTTTGTGTATCAGCCCCTAGGATAGCCAAACCTTCATTGAGACTTATGTATGCATACCATTATGCAAAGCAGAACTCAGTATATAGCTAAAATTTGGAATCAATTTATATGCCCAACAATATATGATTGGATAATGAATGTGTGGTATATTTATACAAAATGGAACATATATATATATATATATACAGAATGATACATATTCCTACAGCTAAAAGGAATATTTAAATCATGCAATTTGCTGCAATATGGATAGAACTGGAACATATGTTAAATTTAACATATGTTAAATATGTTAAGCCAGAGGATAAACACAGGCTATTACTTACATGTTGTAGTTAGAATAAATGCTTGAAGGAATGTGATAATTTAATGTAGGGCTATCTATATCACCATTAAGACCACAACACATGATGAAGAAAGAGAGATAAAGAAATAGGGAGAATGACATAGCTAATAACAGAGGTATGTGTCAAGGAGACAATGGGACATTTATAATGTTAAGAAATGATGGACCAAGATACTCAAACTACATAGTCAACAACATTGGAATAATTTTACCCAAACTTTAAAAACCTAACATAAAAAAGATGCTGTTTAAATGACAGGCTGTGGCAGAGAAGAAAATTATTGGAATTTGTGAACACTGGCGGAGATATTTTGACACTAGTATTGCTGTTGAAACCACTCTATATCTATAACTCTATATCTATAACTCTATATCTATATGGTGCTTTAATAAAATAAAACTATAAAAGCACATGCAACTTCCAGAAATATAAGTAGATACTATTATATATATAATTTGAATACCATTATCATTATGAATAAGTTCATAAATTTAAGTAAAAATAATTATGAAATACTATAACAAGTGTTTTTGGTACAATTCTAATGAAGTAATAAATACAGACAGACAAAGAGTTAGGAAATAGGAGTCCATCCCCTCAGTACTATTGGAATTAACGTGACTAATTGAAAAACTATAGATGATAGTAAAGATTACTAAAAATGAAAAAATATAATCATAATATCATCAAAGAACTCCCCTTAAATTACATAGAGAAGTCTAGTAATTGCCTTAAGTGGATATTAAATGACTAGTGATATAATTCAAAGAGGTCAAATAAACAGATATGTCCATTTATAAGAGAAATATGAACTGTAGTTATTATACTAATAAAGTTTAAATTTCATTTTAAAATTTGTGAATGGAGTACATTTAAAACATTTTCATAACAAGGAAATATCTTGTAACTATAAATAGTGATAAGGATAATTAGTCATATTATGGTAATCAGGCAATATTTATAAATATTATAAGTTGTGTTATAATATATGTATGTATATATATATATATATATACATTGCTACTTTGTAAAGTGAAACTAGATAGTACCCTAAACAAAGGTTTTCTCAGATTTTTTCTTCCTGTCAATTTCTTCTTTTGATATGTAAGCCCACCTGGATTACTAGACTTTCCCATTCTGGATTTGGGAGTTGGTTTGAATAAAAAAAGGCATGCTGGCTTCTTTCTCCAGAAAGAAGACACATAACAGAAAGAGGCCACAAAGCAAAAAAAATAGGCTGACAGGTTAATCTTTTGATTGGCTTACTATTATTTTTCTGCCACTACCCTGCTTCATTATACTCATCTTCCTACGGGATTAAAAACAAGTGGGGCAGTCTCACCCACCCTGGATATTTTTATTTTACACTACATTATTTATTAAATTGATCACAGAATGAGATTTCATCTCAATTACGCATCGTGAAAAAAATAGAAACATGAAACTCTTGTTGAGACCATGAGTAAATAATTTTAGTCTTGTTGGTAAGAATACACACTGACTTTATCAAATGAAAAATAACAACTATCAAGTTTTTTTTATAAATTAAAAAATTGGAGTTAGAGTGATAGCATGGTGGGTGGGTAATGTGTTTGTCCTGCATGCAGCTAACCTGGGTCCAATCCCTGGCATCCCATATGGTCCCCCTAGTCTGTCATAATAATTTCTGAGTGTAGAGCCAGGAATGTCCAAAAAAAATTAAATTATAATTTGATCTAGTTGTTTATTTTCTAGGTAACTATCTTAAAATTATAAAATATACAGTTAAGAGATAGTGGAATATCAATACTCATTAAAGTATTATGTACAATATTATAGGCTGGATACATATTTTATTATATATTTAAATTTATATATATTGTTTTATATTGTATAGTTCAATATATATTAACAGTATTATTGCATTGTCATAATTATTATTATAATAATATAAAACATTACATATGGAGAATTATGAGAAAATCTATTAGAGAATGTGGACAAAATAATTTTCTAGTAGATAAGTTAAAAATAGGAATTGTATAAATAGCATAGTGAAACCAATACAGAACATTTGAAATTCAAGTAGCAATAAAGTAATGATTCAGAAAATGTAGAATAAATGCATGTCGAAAATGGAAAAATGAATGAGGGATTTTAAGGATAAAACGGTCAAGCGATTTAGTGATAATTCCAGTGATTCCGCAAGGACATTATAAAGTTATGCAATATAGTAGAGAGAATATTCATAACTTCACAGTAATGAAGAAATTTAGATCTTCAATCCAGTGGAACAGAATTGAGATTCTTAAATAAAAACCTAAGGAGTTAATCTATTTCAAAGGAGTACTTGAAGTGGATGAAAGTACATCTCCTCAGCAAATGGTGTTGGGAATGTGAATAAACACATGTCAAGTATGAAATTGAAATTGTGCCTCACGCTAATCACCAGCGTGTATTCAAGTTATTAAAGACATCAATATCCGACCAGACTTCATGAAATATATTGAAGAAAGTACATACACAACTCTCCAGGAAACAGATCTCAAAGGTGTCTTCAACATGACCACAGTGTTAACTACGACAATAATAGAAATGTAATAAATGGGACTACACTAGAATGAAAAGGATTTTCACAGAAAAAAAAATAAATGCAAAATAATATTAAAGCCACCCAAGTGAAATGGAGAAAATATATCATATGGGCTCTCGAGAAAGCAAAGTGGACAGAGTGTTTTATGTTTGTTTTTTTTGTTTGTTTGTTTTTGGTGCTCAGGGATTACTCCTGGCTCTGCACTCAGAAATCGCTCCTGGCAAGCTTGGGGGATCATATGGAATGCCGAGATTCCAATCACCATCTGTCCTTACCTGCTGCGTGCAAGGCAGATGCCCTCCCATTGTGCTATACCCCAGGCTTCAAAGTGGGCAGAGTTTACCAACATTCTGCTTACCAAGATTGTGTCTTATCATTGCTGGATAACCAGAGATGATTACTTTGGGAATAGAGACATTTAAACCCTGACTATTACAGCAAGTGTCCCCTAATATAAATAAAAGATAATATAGAAAATAAAAGTCAAATATTCAAGATCTATTAAGTAGTCTCGAACTAAAACAATGAAAAATCCAACACCCACTCATAATTCTCATAATTGAAGTGAAGAGATGTACAAACACTTCCTAAAGAAGACAAACTGCTTCTATGCATGAAGAACTGCGATAATGCATCCGATATACAGAAGATTCCTTCCGACTATAATTTATCTTATCAAAGAGAAGTCACAAATGTTTTTAAAATTGTCCATTAAGTGTTTGCTAAGGCACTGTGATGACAGGAGAGAGACAAATACTGCACACTTTCATTAAAATTTGAAAATAAAAAAGCAACTGAACTCAAAATGAAACAAAATTTTATGATCACAACTGAGGTAGTAAAAAGGTACAAAAACTTAGAAAAGAACTCAGTTTGTGGTGAGGCATCTACACATTATGATGGCAGGCATTGTTTGAAGAAGCTAGATTTTGTACCTTTAAAACATCGTGCTATAAAACATTTTTATCTCCATAAAATAAAAATATAATTCAAGAGGTGTAAGTCCAGCTTATGGCTAAAGAGCTCAGGGCCTGCCCCTGCAACTCCAGTTGTTAATGTGTATTTATTCAGTAGGCATTGTCTGATAAAATGAAACGTGTGATGATAAAATATATGATATACGTATAGATAATAAGCATATGAAAAATTCTTCACTTATTGGAAAACTTCAAAGACAAGCTACAATATTATATCACACCAATGATAAAGGCTTATATCTTCATGACTTATTATTAGGGAAACAGAAATCTAAACAACAGCAGGCTATCGCCTCGCATCATCGAGGATGGCAAAAATATCTAGAAATAGGGATTGTTGGCATGATTGCTGTAGACAGAGACATGCGTTATTGGAAGGAATACTGTCTGATTCAATTTATATGGAAAGCAATGTGAAACTTCCTAAAAAAAGGTAGAAATCAACTTCTCACAAAACCTAGCAATATCAGATCTTGGCATCTGTATCAAAAACACAAAAATGCATTAATTCTAAAAAAACAAATGTGCATCTTAGTGCATTTTAGCATATTGTTTAATTGTTAAGATGTGGAAACAAACCAAAAGCTTAATTAAGGACTGGTATATGTATTTTTGCATATATATATAGCAAAATGTAAGTCATATATACATATATACACATGTGAATACTATTTATTTATGTATTCTGTTTTATATACATGAGGTATAAAATGTGTTATATATGCACACAAAATCAATATTACACATATTATTACTATATAGACTATATATGATGTATATATAATACTAAATACATGCATATACATAACAGCATCTTATAAAGCTATAAGAAAGAATGAAAATTGCTGTTAAATGAATGAATCTAGTATTTATAATGCTGAATAAAGAGTCAGAAAGAACAGGAGAGATACAGACCTCATTAATATGTATATCGATTTAAATTATATATTGATAAAATTTTCATGGTAGTATGAATCATATTACCTTGAATAATTTTCATAAAAATTTAAATGGCTGGTGGTTCAAGAAAATTATTCAAAAGTTTGCGACATAGAATACATACTTTGCATGTTTTATTACCCACAACATTGCATCTCCCATGACATTAATTCAAACACACTTAACAGAAGAAAGTATCCTTCCAACCCCATTTTCCAATCTTCCTTCCTTCCTTCCTTCCTTGCTTCCTTCCTTCCTTCAGTCCTTTTTCCTTCCTTCTTTCTTTCTTTCTTTCTTTCTTTCTTTCTTTCTTTCTTTCTTTCTTTCTTTCTTTCTTTCTTTCTTTCTTCTTTTCTTTCTTTCTTTCTTTCTCTTTCTCTTTCTCTTTCATTCTCTCTTTCTTTCTTTCTTTCTCTCTTTCTTCTTTTCTTTCTTTCTTTCTTTCTCTTTCTCTTTCTCTCTCTCTTTCATTCTCTCTTTCTTTCTTTCTTTCTTTCTTGCTTTCTTGCTTTCTCTTTCTCTCTTTCTCTTTCTCTCTTTCTCTCTCTCTCTCTTTCTTTCTTTCTTTCTTTCTTTCGTTCTCTTTCTTTCGTTCTTTCTGTTTCTTCTTTCACTACTTTTCTAATTTTTGCTTCTGACTTGAAGTGTTTGACTATTCATCATATTTATATACATTTTTATCAGAATTATATTAAACTTCCTTTTCTTGACATTTCCAGAATAGACTTTCAAGTAATTATTGTTAAGCTGTTTTATCTGTAAACATGAAGCTTCCTAAATATTCATCTTACAAAGCATTTTGGAACAAGGTTAAACATAATATACTTTATACTCACCCAACATATTGTTATTTTACCTTGATTTTTAAAAATAGGTGGCATATTGAGTAATTGAATTAGATGTTTTATTGTTACAACTTATTTAGTCATCACATGAATCATATATCAGGAAAGCATTAGAAATGTTTAGTGCTTTACTCTATACAAAAATATAATGTTATATAAAAATCATAGTTTCTAACTAATTTTATTAATCGAATTTGTTTAAACTATTACATAATTTAAAATACTATAATTTTTATTTTTATGTAGTCAATATAGAAAAAGTAAAAATTGCTCAGATAACTTGGAACAATGACATCAGTTAATATATAAATATATATATTCTATCTATGTGCTTCTATTATATTTCTTATTCCATTCTGAGATCTATTATTCCAAAATAATATTTTTGTTTTATTTTTTTGTTTGGTTTGGTTTTGGGTATTTGTATATTGGGGTATTTGTATACATTCAGAAGTATATAAGAATTACTCTTTGTTCTGTACTCAGGAATCACTTTTGCTGATTCCTAGGGGAGCACTTATATTTTCAATGGTAAAATTGTAGGTAGAATGTATGCAAAACAAGTGCCCTTTCTGCCAAACTAACTCTATTCCTTACACTGATTTCCTATATAAAATTTAAAAAAATAGTAATGCTGCAGGGATTAAAATAAATATTTGTTTTTCTCAATTGATTGTTCATCAGCTTGATTAAGGTCTAATTCTTCCAAGAAATTTGTACAAATAATATATTTACTGCAATTTTGTACCCATTAGGGAGTAGAGTCCTATCCACTTTGTTTATAAGTCATTAGAAAATAATAAGTATATTCAAAATTTTTATAATTGTAATCAAAATGAATGCTTGTAAAACATATATATTTCTCTCTTACGTTCAACAGATGTTTCAGTTTGAGTTTCACATGAAACTGGAAAAGAAAACTATGCTAGATATGTATATAAATTATATAGTTTCATTTAATATAATTAATATTAATGTTAATATTACTGAAATTATAATATAAATATCTTTGCATGATTAGACATATCTACTTCAAACTTTTTCATAATTCATTTGTTAAAGATATAGAAACAATTTTTAATTTTAGTTTTAGTTTTTTGATTTATGTATGTTATTTCACAATGTCATTAATCAGAGTTTTAGGTATACAATGCTTTATGCTAAATTCACCACACATATCAGTGTCCCTCTATCAGTGACACAAGTTTATTTCTTACAACCCAGTTTTCTCCCTGTAAAAACAATTTTTAAATATTCAATTATTACAGTTTGGGGCATATGTTTATGATAATGTTGGATATTTTGATTTTGAAATTCCCATTTGTCTGTTTTCTATTCCAGAAATTTGTCCAAGACCCTTTATCAATGTCACAATGCTATCACCAGTTTGTTTCTTATTTTTTATCTGGCCCCAGTCTAGCCTTATTTTGACATTCTTATGTCTCTATTCCAAGGCCAAGGTAAGTGAGAAAATTTGGTATTTGATTTTTGGAGTTAAAATTTCATCTTATAATTTGTTCATAAAAGAAGATTAAAAACCCCATTTAGAATGGTTTGTATCTATATTTACATTGCATACGATATGAACTTCAATACTTTACATTATATTTATCCATTTTGGTTTTGCAACCACAACTGGAGGTAGTCAGTTTTTGGCTCTGTGCTCAAAGATCATTACTGGCAGGAGGCTGAAGGGCCATATGGGAATGAGAAAATTTCCCTGCCCACTGTACTATTTCTCAAAATCCATAAGTATTTGGCTCCGGAGCGGTGAAGCAAGTGGTAGGGCATTTGCCTTGCATGCACTAACCTTAGATAGACCCTGGCTTTCCATATGGCCCCCCAAGTAAGTTGGGAGCAATTTCTGAGCACTTACCCAGGAATAACCCATGAGAATCACTGGGTGTGAACCAAAAAACAAAAACAAAAACAAAATATGCATAAGCATTTAAAATTTTAAGAATGTGTGTATGGTGTTTTGGAACATCAAATATTTCAAAAGAATATTTACATGGTATTTATATGGTATGTATTATTTTGAATATTGTAATATAATATTTTCTAATTATTTGCACCTTCATTTAAAATGTATGAAATTATATATGTAGTCTATAATGAAAGAATTTACTATTCTAATAAACGTATCTAATTTTTTTTATCTCAGTAAGCCTAAATTAGCACAATTTGGGGGGTAGGAGTGGAGTTTGGGCCACTTTAAGGCTTACTCCTGCCTCAATGCTCAGGAATATATATCAATATCCTCTTTAGGGCCTAAATGAGGTGCTAAGATCAACAGTTAGACAGATGAGCATCTTGATGCCTTAACTAGTTATCAAGTTCTAAATAAGCACAAGGTAAAGAGAAAGAATTGCTAGCTAGAATAATCTCTGTTTAAAATGCATTTTAAGATGTACTTTGATAAAAAAAAACACAATTGCTTAGTCATAGAAAAATACATACAAGAGTTTCATTTTGTTATTTATAATTAAGAATTTAGATTTATATATGATTACACTAGAAATCGGATTTTACTTTTCAGTTTTCATTTGAATTATTTTCAATTTATAATAAAAGTAAACACCTTTAAAATATTGTTTCAGACATTTTTACTTGAAACTAGCTTTTACTTAAAACTTGTTTTTTAGCCAAGATTTGTAAAATATTATATTGACTGATTCACATCATATAACCATCTGTTTGATGTGAAATATCACTTCAAGTGATATTACATGTCTGTAAAATATGAGTATGAATTAGTTTCAAACTTTAAGTTTAGCAACTCCCACTGAGAAAGATGAAGTTTATTTTTATTTTTCCTAGTAAGTGGAAAATTGATTTCAGCCTACTAGGACATATAAAAAGAGATTGAGGGCAATTTAAATATTATCTGCCAGATGCAGATTATACTAAGAAATCATTTTAGCTTATTTTGGGGCTTTTGATCACAGTTTGCTTGAAGCAAACAAATGCAACATGCTTGCTGACTCTAATACCTTATTTGTACCCCGGTCATAGGAAACCTGAAAGACATAGTTGTGGGAATTTTATAGAAAGTAAACATGTAAATTGTCAGCAGAACTGCAACAAATTGCTTATTGCAATTAGAGGATTCTGGACATGTTTTTTCTCTCAAAAGATGGAAAATTCGTAGTCATTTTCTTTTAGCGATAAAGAGAAAATTCATGATGTCCGAACATTTATAGGTCTACCATAATTCAAAGCTGTCCTATAAATAAAGGTGTAATTCATTTCCTTAAGGGTGTGCTACAAGTCCTAAAGCTCTACCTTTATGTTTTTGTGAAATCAAGCTTAGCTAGGTTTGGCAAGATACATTAATATAAAAAACAATTGCATTTAAGATCATGAAGTAAGTTAAAGTAAAGTAATACGTACAGAAACCAGCTTTATTACATCATCAAAATATTTAAATATATTTAGATATATGTACGGTTCATGCTAGAGAAATATTATTTTTAAGTTTTGATCATTAATTTAAAAAGTAGTTGCATATATTGTGTGTTTATTTTCTAGGTTCTGATTCAAAACCCAGATGCATAAGTTTAAGGACATTGCTTACTCTTTAAGTTTCCATTTTCTATTCCATATTACAATGAGCCATAGTATCCAATTCATGCAGTTTTCAAATGGATTGCATACACTGCTTTGATAGATCCTAAATGCAAACTGTTTTCAATTATTAATCTCATAACTAATCAAATATTGGAGAGGCAGGGTACAGATTTTTGTTGCACATTAGTTACTTTTAAATTTGAAGGGTCACAGGGAAAAAAAAGAACTTTGAAGTTATGAACAGTTATGACAAAGGTATTAATGGGCATTAAGTATCTGTTGGAGACATCATACTGGAAATCATTATTGACAGATATTTCAAGGCAAAGCCTATTTCACACACAATACTATTCATTTTTTCTGTTGCCCTAGCAACAAAGTTAGCTCTTCTTTTGTTAAATCTCAAATATCTCCCTCAATAGAAACTGAAAAATAGTCTGAATAGAAGATTATCAGGTTTCATCAGGCTATTAATCTGTGCAAAAGGAAAACAGAAATAAGTATTTGGAACAAACGGTGAATAGATTTTGCTTATAAAAAATGGCATTATTGACTTCTCTCATTGCATTTCATCATTTGTGTTATTTTTATAATGCTGTGGATAGATCTTGTGACTTGTTGAGTTCTCGAATTGGTGCCTTAATACGCAAGTCCCAAAACAATACCTATCTGTAATACCTGTGCTCAGAGATTTTAAAATTCATTTGCTGTACTTGCTCTGAGAACATCACAAAATTGATAAACATGCATGGATCTGTGCTTACTTTTTATTATAAAAAGTAATAATAAAGTTTTTCATTATAAAACTTTAGTGGCATGGCAGTACTATAACAAAAGTACTATTTTATTTGCAAAGAAGTAAAAGCAGGTTGGGCTCCTTGCAAGACATCTAGAACTATAATTTCATTAGTGTCAAATTTAATAATTTTTCCATAAGACATATGCATATATTGAAAGCCAAATTTCTGAATTTCTCAATTTCTCATAAGTAATAGTTTTTCTTTGAAGGAAGATGCCTTAAAGATTCTATTTCATTCTATTTTAATGTAAGTTATATATGCTGAAGTTATGTTGTATTCTTTCTTCTCATTTCTCTTTCTTACCTTTTTATCCATATATTGTGCTTTTAAATTAAATACAATTTATTCATTTCAAAATCATTCATTTTTATTATATATTCAATTAAAATGATCTAGATATCATAATTTGCAATGCTTTTTTAAATAGGCTTTTAGTATACACAATATTCTCAGTACGAACCCCACTTCCCCTTGACTGCTTTCTACCGTAAATGACCCTAGGCTCCTTCCCATCAACTCTATATTATATTGATTTTACTGTTCTAATCATCTATACACATATTAGGAGATGCAAATTTTACATACAAATGTGAAATAAATTGTTGGGCCAAGTAATTTGCATAGGAGATAATGTGCTTGCTTTTCATGTTTTTGACCCTGATTTGATTTCTGGAACCACATGTAAACACTGTCAGGAGTAAATTTTGAGCTCTGATCCAGCAATGAGCATAGTTGGTATGACCCCAAAATATAAGATTTTCAGAGTAAATATAACTCTGAAAATATAAAAAATATATGTTTTACAGACATTTGGGTGTCTGATATACTAAAATTTTAATAAGTAATTGAGTGATTCGTTTTTCCCAATAGCATTTGAACCTTTGACTTTACAAAATAATTCTTTATTCCCATACAAGTTATTCTATAAGGAAAGGATTTTTTTTGGTATTACTAGGGATAAGAAAGAAATTATTACAGAAAAATGAAATGTTTTAAGCTATAATACTAACTGTACTTGTTTCCATGTGGTATGGTGGTAGACCCTGTTGACACTTTAATGAGCATTCAAGTGAAATATATAACTATTTAAATGTTTTGTGGAGACTGCTAGGATTATATATTTCATTATGCAAAGAATCTGTAATATAAAAAACTATTCCTAAATATTGCAGAATTCTCATTTGCCCATTACCTCTTGCTTTTTCCTATTCTCTGGTACATCTGTATTCTTTCTAAACATATAAAATCTACTTTGCTCTAAGTTTACACCATACACAGTCTGAAAGAATTTAGGCTTTTTTTTTTTCAATTAAGTGCCAAGTGTCTGCTGAAGAGCATCTGAAAATCAATCATGGTACCAGGCGCACCAAGTGAGTCTGTTATCATCCATGATTGCAATTCATGGAACTGCTGAGAATTCATTTTGTGTCAGTCGAAAGTTTGAGCGAACTAAGTATTCTTTAAAGTTTATAGGTACAAATGAAATTGGCACTTTGAAAAGAATCCAGCACATAAAGAGAGATGGAGCAACTCTTTCTGCTTTCAGCTTCTGTAATAATTTTGACAAAGTGAATCACCGCCAGTTTTAAAGTGTGACTGTGGAAAAATTGGATAGCTTTTAAGCATGGAATAAATGAAAAATTCTGCCAAATCATTAAGGTAAACATCAGCTATGTTGACAGAGAAGGGAGAAAGCACAAAACCTAGATTATATGACACAATGGTAAAAAAAAGCAGTAGGAGCCAAGCCTGAGAAGCATATAGGGATAATTTAGAAAGTCGAACAAGAGCTGGACATATGGAGTAGCTGATAATACTCTTGTCTTGCACAAATCTAACCAAGTTTTGATGCATAGCATCTTTGTCCCAGATTTAATCCTGAGCACAGCGATGAGCACTTTGGGGGCATGACTTTTAAAAAGTTAAATAAACAAATAAGCAACTTAAAACTAAAGAGTAGTGTTTCATCTACAAAAAATGTGATGCCAAATTTCCATACAGAAGCCCATAAAAGTAAATTAAAAATGCCATATATTAAAACCTATTGTAACTCTTTGTGAACCATAGACGTATGGCTAAATCCTAGAACTAAAACTGGTGATTATTTACTATTGTTATTTACTGATATCATTATTTACTAATATTACTAACACTCTTTATTCATGTTTATTTTACTTTGTATTGTTATATTTTATGTGGGATCCATGCATTGAATTTCTTTTGAGACTTTCCTGGCTCTTTGCTATTGGTTGATCTCTACAGTTATTCCTGATCCAATAATTAAGAGTTCTGCATTAGATAGTTATCTACAATGAAAATCATGTGCTCTACCACTGTACTTGCTTTCCACCTCAGTACGTAGAATTTAACAAAAATGGTCATTAAAAATTGACCCTTCGCTTTTATGTCTAGAAGGTGATTATAAACTTGAGTTGAATTAGCATTGCTGGGCTAACTTAAGGAATGGCTATCTACCTCCATTTCAATCTCACTCAAATGAGCCAGCATTATACTTAATATAAGGGAACTAAATATCATAGTGCTCAATAGATAAAATTAAAAAATAGATGAAAATTATGTTATTTAAGCAAAAATGTATCTTAAAATCTAAATTGATCAGTTTCATGAGAACTCTGGATTTATGTATTATCTTGTTGTGTCTTCAATATTTTATGTTAGGGAGAATAAAAACATGGCCTTTAACATATTTTTATCTTACTTATACTTGCTATATTCTGAAGATTTTTATCTAATCACTTTTTACTGTTATTTCATTTGATATATATTCAAATCCATACACAAAAACAAAGCCCATGTATACCATCAATAATATATTACTTGATGAGTTAAAATAAGTATAATTAGCATGTTTAATATAAATGTATTGATTTTTTTTTATTTTTGGGTCATACCTGGCAGTGCTCAGGAGCTACTCTTAGCTCTAAGATCAGAAATCACCCCCAGCAGGCTCGAGGGGCCATATAGGTTGCCGGGATTCAAACCACCATCCTTCTGCATGCAAGGCAAACGTCCTACTGTGCTATTTCTCCAGTCCCTAAATTGAATATTTTTAAATCATTTTTACAACTGTGAAACTTAGCAGTAAATTTGAACTTATAGTTTCCAGTTCTTTTTCTCATAATATAGTCCACTTTAGAGATTTGCCTCCTGCTTATTCCTCTTATCACACTATGATACCTATGTGTTTGTTTTTATTTGTAGATTATAAGCAGTATAACAGGAAGAAAGGGGAATATAGAATACAATTAAAATTTGTTATTTTATGAGTATTAATAAAAATAAAGGAATATAATTGTATAGATGTTTGTCATCGTATATAGAACTTCATTGAGATCAGAGTGAGGTAGCAGATTTTTTATATAGTCCTACATGATTTCTCTGTTTGTGAGACCTAAAACTATAGATTTGAGGAACATATGATATGAATGTTTACACTTTAAAATTTAGAAATACATTGGAAAACCTTGACTATAGAATTTATAATTGTACATGGCAAATAATTATATTTTTCTTTATAAAGGAGTCACACAGAATTTATTAAATTAAAGCTATATTCTCATTGACTGAATGAGAATAATAACATGAAAGCCAATGAAAGTGTTAAAATTAAGTTATACTTAAAATATGGATTTAAACATACCTAAAATTATTCATGACAAGCAAGGAAAATGAAAACTGAAGATTGATCTCAAGTTCATGAATTTATTAAGTACTGAAAAGCACATGGTACAATAATATCTAAAGTAAATTAGTGAGCAGTTTGTATTTTGACAAAGAAAATTCGTAACGATTGGCCCTTGAGTCCCATTCATTTTTTTTCCTTTTCTCAATTTGTAGGAAGACAAAACAATATTAGGCAGAACAAGCCAAGTGGTATCGGGAGTTTTGAGTAGAAATAGAAATGTTCAGACCTAAATGCCCAACCCAAAGTCAAGCACAATAGAAACCGAGATACAAACTACAAGGAGCTAGAAACAAAAGGGGCCTATTAACTAGCAGACCAGGAGTTTAAGTGTCAAGGTATGACAGGAATGCGGGAAACTATGGTGGAGGAAGGTCAAAACTGGTGGTGGGAATGGCCTTAATCCACTGTCACTATGTGCCTGAAATACAACTGTGAAAGACTTGAAATTCACATTGGTCTCAATAGAAATTTAAAAAAATGAAAAAAGAAAAAAAAAAGAAAGAAAAGAAGACTGGAAATGTGTTCTTTGTGTTTCATGAAAATCCTCATTAGATATTTCTTCGCACTGTTCCAGAAATTAAAACCTTACTTTATATCATCAACACTCCCTGTAGGAGTAATTAAGAAGACAATATACAGAAATGCAATTAGCACATTGCCAGCTCATGCACATGATTTCAAAAGGGACATTAGTACTGTCACACTTAAATTTCCGGTAGAGTGTACCAGGGTTCTCCCCATGCTTGGTAAAACCATGCTCTCACTGAACAATCTCTTCCCTGGAACTATTTACTCTCTTTTTTCTTCCTCCATTTCTCAGTACCTCCAAATAAAAAATTCCTTTACTCCAGATAAAAGAAAAATGAAAAGTAAAGGGGGAAAGAGAAAGGAAGAAAGAAAAAATGAAAGAAGATATAAGAGGAAAGAAAGAAAGAAAGAAAGAAAGAAAGAAAGAAAGAAAGAAAGAAAGAAAGAAAGAAAGAAAGAAAGAAAGAAAGAAAGAAAGAAAGAAAGAAAGAAAGAAGAAAGAAAGAAAGAAAGAAAGAAAGAAAGAAAGAAAGAAAGAAAGAAAGAAAGAAAGAAAGAAAGAAAGAAAGAAAGAAAGAAAGAAAGAGAGAAAGAGAGAAAGAGAGAAAGAGAGAAAGGGGCCAGAGCCAGAGAGGTCGCACAAGTGTGGTAGGGCCTTTGCCTTGCAAGCGCCAACCTAGGATGGACCAAGATTCATTCCCAGGCCTTCCATATGGTTCCCCAAGACAGGAATGGTTTCTGAGGGCATAACCAGGAGTAACTCCTGAGCATCACAAAACAAACAAAAAAGAAAAGTAGCCAAAGAATGAGGTTGCTAATGAAAATATAAAATATTTTATCATTAAAAATGAAAATATTCCTTAATTAAATTTGGTAAGTAAAATTTATACTCTACAGAATATATGAAGTGTGATTAATAATAACAAGTATATGTACATACGAACACAGATAAACAATATGAGATAATGGATATATAATTTAAATTGAGGTATAAGCATTTCATCATTCTGATATACCAAAATATCAGATTTCAATCATTGGTTGCATATTACACATATCCATAGAAACATACATTTATTATGCTCACTTATTAATTACTACTAGAAAAATATGAATATAGAAGCAGTTAATAGAAGAAGTAACTAGTTTCCAACTGCAAGCTAGACACTCATTTTCCAGTATAACAAATTTATAATAAGAAATAATTAAAACAAAATGATTGGATCTGATAAACATAAGATGAATGGAGAAAATATTATGTTATGTTGAATATTTTGCTGGTATCAATGACAAAGCTGCAACAACAAAATAATTCTGGTATTGAGAAATTTCAGAGGAAAAATATAAGTTTTTAAATGGTAATATTTTTGAAAAATATGGTACTCTTAATTTTTAGAAGAATTAAAGATTTATGCTCATACTTATTGATGACTTTGAGAATTTAGATATAAACAATGGAACCAATTTACTAGACTGAACCAATTTTCCCAAATTAGTTTTCTTTGATATCCTGCTCCACATGAAGCTTATTTTGAACTAAGAACATCAAAGTCTCTATATACTTAGGAGTGTAAGTCCTTCCACATCCTTTTTCATCTTTCCCTAGTAAAGAGCAGATGATGGCTTCCTGAAATGGCTTCATAAATGGCTTCCTTTTCTAATAATAGAAACATTCAGATTGTTTTTATGATTTAGAATAATCTGATTTGTGAGGGTAGAACATTAGTGTAAGTTTACTCACAAATTCTCTGAGAATATCATCTTTCTTTTCAGAATATAGGCTCCTCTTTGTCAGATGAAGCCTATTACCCTCTCTCCTTGGTAACTCATTTCCCTCAATTTGCCTTTTTAGTTTAAATTAAATTTTATTGAATCAGGGAAAAGTCTAGTCATTATAGTTCCCCTGTGTGCAATCTCAACTTTCGATTCCTTTGCTAACCTAACTCTGTTTTTGATTAATTGCACAATCAGATAAGAATCCAGTGGCGTAGTGTAATTTTTTCTATACCTCAAACTTGTATTCGAAACAGCAAATCACTATAGCCACATTGTATTATCAAACTGTTCTCATAAAATTTAATTTTCTCTGACTTGTTCATGAATCTAATCTCTATAAACTTGGTGACACTATAAGAACAAGTCAGAGGGACAGACAGAAATATATAACAGATGGCAAATGCCACTTTGTATGCAGCTGATCTAAAGTCTGTCCACCCCGACCCCTTGAGCACCAACAGGAATCATCTCTGAGCTCCTTGTCAAGAGTAAAAGCATGATTGTGTATTGCCAATAAACATTCCTGTTACTGTTTTTGTTCATTTTATTCTTGTTCATCTTGTTCTAATTCTTGTGTATCTTGTTCTTGTTATCTTTTACATTTTTATTGATGTTGTTCCTCCTCCTCCTTCTTCCTCTTTCCTTTTCCTCCTCCCCTTCTACTCCTTCCCTCATCCTCCTTCTCCCTTTTAATTTTCCAGCTTTCTTCTTTTCTCCTTGTCCTCCACTTCCCCTTTCACTTTCTCTTCCATTTTACTCTTTTACAGTGCGCTTGGGTTGGTAATCAAATCCATTGCTTAGGAGATAGTCCTATGTCTGTGCTCATGACCATTATAGATATTACTGTTAGAATAATAAAATACCAAAATTGAACATGAGACTCCACCATGAAAATCACATGCTCAACATGTTTATCTCTCCTTCCTCCTGTTTCCTATTTATATATTTATGATATATTTATCATGTTATCATAATCCATATAATATTGTACTATAAAATAATAAATATATTGTTTACTCATATATATAAATATATATAATACAGGTAGCATTTCATCTCTCGCTTTCATTTAATTCCAACAATTATTTTTTACCTAACATAAAGAATCCATAACTCTAATTTGGACTGCAAAAGCTTTTCTTTGGGGGGTGGGGGGCACATCCTGTGACGTTCGGGGTTATTCCTGGCTATGGGATCACAATTCGCTCCTGGCTTGGGGGACCATATGGTCGCCAAGGATTGAACCGAGATCAGTCCTAGGTAGCATTGTGCAATCTACCACTGCACCATTGCTCCGGCCTCAGGACTGCAAGAACTTTAATATTGGTACTTTTCTCAAATAGGTCCTCTAATAGTAAAATAATTTAAATTAAGAAATATTCAATGATTCTAAATAATTTAAACTTTATTTAAAAATTTGAATATACTAAAAATACATAAACATTGGTTTATTATAAAGAAATATTTTTAAATTTAGTTTTAACATATATTATTAAAAGAATAATTTGTATTCATAGCTTATTAGTAAATAAAATTTCCTTTTTTAATGCAGGAGGTTCCTTTAATGTAAGTCTCATTTTTTTTTAGCAAAATAAACATATTTTAAGGGTAAAAATACAACTTTATATTCTGTAGTTTAGAACTTTTTTGATAGAAAAGGAAACTAATTTGATAAACAATCCATAAGTACTAGTCCAAAATGAAAATTGGATTCCAAAATAAGAAGTAATATTCGATAATTTATTAATTAAATTATTTTGTTTCTTAGATACATCTGAAATTTCTCAGGACTAATTCCTGTCTCTGACCTCATGTATCACTCATGCATCCATGACCAGGAATGACTCCTGGTAGGCTTATGGAACCATATTGGGTTCTGTCAATAAAACCATGATAGTTGTGTGTAAAACAAGAAATTCACCTGCTGTGATTTCACTCTGTTCTCCTAATTCTTGTTTCAAGCCATATTACATTTTCAGTTTTGGAAGAAAATAGTGTATTTTTTACTAATATAAAGCAAAATTCACTTATTAGATGTTGTGTGGCTTTGCCTGTGGTCATTGAAGTATATGGACTCCTTAGATCTGTGTTCTCTGCTGTCTTGGGATTCCTAAATAGTAAGAAGGAGAACAAGCAACAGAGGATGTTTATCTACTTTTATTGTATTTTTCTTATATATGAAACCAAAAGACCAGTTAATGTTATATTTGGGAGACTGTGTAACATGGCACTATAGATGCAATGATGGCTGGGAATTTCAGCACAGCCTATAGAACAATATACCTAGAAGGTGTTCACTTCCCTTAGGCATTACAGAGAAAGTATGACAGTTATATTGTTGTCACAGCTATGTTTTGAGTTTGAGTATAACTATTTTACACATTAGTTTTGTAGAAGGAATAGAGACTCAAGGCATAAATATTACATAAAAAGGCATTGAAAATAATTGGTATAAAATTTAAATTGTCTCTTCTAAAAACGTAAGTATTATAATTATGCATTATTGTGGGTAGGGCTTGAGTATTCTCTATAAAAGATAATATAAAGGCATGGAATATGTGTTTTTTAAATAACAAAAGCATGAAAACATAACCCAAAGGGTACAGCTTATAAGTAGGATGACAAAGCAATTTATATCAAAAAATTGGAAATGTGAGTTAGTTATAAAAAACTTGAAAATGTGTTCCCCCAAAATACATTTGCAAAAATTACTGTAAGAATAAAGTTGATGACAAGTAAGAATTATTTTTTTACTTTCTTGTCTAACTTCCCAAATATTATTTATATGCTTTCTTTAGTAAATTTATTTCTTATTGGCACACTGATTGATTTTACAAATGACTCAAAATATGATTCCAAAACTCTGAGATTTGGAAAGAATTACTTGAAGATTTCAACTTTTTTCTATAAAATGTCTGAAAGCTAGTAAATTATTTTCAATAGATAGTGGAAAGTCAGAATAAAATTCTTGATAAATATATAAAAATAAATGTAATTCTCTACTATTTTTTTATCTAAGAACATCTCCATTAAGTTCCCAGGTATATAAAGTATTTGAAGTATAAAAAAAAGTATTTGAAGTATGAGACAACAGTTATGGGAAAACATTTGAGAAAAAACACTTTTATATCATTTTCTGGTCAGGTTTCTTCACATGCTGAGTTCTGAGACACAGAGAAAATCTTCAAAGCATCTGTAAACATTTGCAATTCCCATAGAGTGCCAACTGTAGCAACATATGGCGCTATCAATGAAGTATTCCAAAGTGATTGCCCACACAGATAAATTCACTTTTAACTGTCTTGTTAGTCCAGTTTAATGATGTAGTGTTGAGTAAATCTTGTAATATCTTTCAGCAGGAGAGAAAAGGCTTGGTTTCAAATCCTATTTCAAGTACATTCTTTAGCAAATTGCACCATCATCTATATCTATCACTTTTGCGGTGCTATCACCAGCTCCAATGAGGCCCCAGATATCATTCTAACTTGGTGATGTTGATATATATATACATATATAATATATATACATATATATACATATATATATGGCTGAATTAGTTGTGCAAACATCATAGCCTTACTTCTCTGGATAAATTCCACTATGGTACATGGAAGAATCAATGGTATTACTTGACCAGAGAAGCATCAGTTTTCCTTAAATAATATCATTTTTCCTTTATTCCTTGCAGTCTATAAATGTGTGATTTTTTATGCTTAGTGATATAACTTTAAAATAATTTATAACCTTAATTTCTATCATTTCTAATAGGAAGGAAATAGAGGTGCTGGAGGGATCATACAGAGGGAAGATCAATTGTAATAAAAGGTCGTCCTCCTATTGTCTTTCAGGAACTATTCTTAAAAAACAGGGTTTTTCTTTAAAGGGTATAATAGGATAACATAAGTAGCATTGTCTTTCAGAGTCTAGTCCAACCAGAGTCCAAGCGCCAGTATCACTTCAACCAATAACTCCCCACCAATCTCTCACTCTCAAACCCCACAATACTCCAGCAAGGGTTCTTACGAGCCCAGGGTAATTTTTCTCAACTTGACAGGAGACTTTCTAATAAAGTCTTTGTTTATAAAGTGATAGAGCCCCTTTTTTATATCAATTTCCAAGAAAAACTTACCTTTTATGTGGCTGAAGCAGGTTCAGTTCCATTCATCTCAACTGGTCACCAGAACCTGCTTGTAGTAATGGTGCTAAAATAATCCAAGAGTGAACTTTGAGAATGGGATGTTCCCCCTAAATCAAAAAACAAGCAGTATTTCTTAGAAATGTTAACCGTTATAAATTATTGAAAAAAATAACAGCTGTATTTAAGATATGATACAGTATATAACAATGATAATAGCATTAAAGTTCATTATTTAAGGATATGTTACAAGAGACTAGATTATGAGTTCCAATAATAATGTAACCATTTTTTTCATGCTACTCTGTTTACTTGGCATATTCTAAGAATAATCAATCATTATCCTATGAATTAATGTACGTATAGTTACATCCCCCTTTCATTTATGATTTGTTTTTATTAATATTCTCTTTCTGAGTCCTGCTATTGGTTTATTGTGTTTATTTTTTAAAGAATGAATATTTGTTTTCATTGATATTTTTTTATTATTTTGAGTGTCCAGTTTATTAATTTCTGCTCTAAATTTTATTATGTCTTTCCTCCTGCCTGTTTTGGTTCAATTTGTTGACCATGTTCCAATATCCTAAGCTCTTTCTTTAATTTTTCTATGTAGACTCTTCTTTGTCTTCTTTCTTCATGTTGAATGCCTGCAAAGCTTAAATTATTTTTCTTGGTGCTGTTTTTGCTGTTCCCCATAATTCTGCTAATCTCTGTTTTCATTATTCTTTATTTCCAGGAAACTTTTGGTTACCTCTTTGATTTCCTCTATGATCCACTGTTTGATCAGTAGGAGCTGTTTAATTTCCAGATATTACAGTTATTTCTCTATTACTGCTTGTAATTTATTTCTACTTTCAGTGCATCATGGTGTGAGAAAATAGTTGATAGAGTTTCTATTTGTTTAATTTTATGGAGCTATATTATGTGGCCTACAATATGGAATATCTTGATTATAATGTCTTATGTGACCCAGGGAATAATGTGTAGTAAGCATTTGGGGGGTGGTGAAAAGTCCTTTATGTATCTACTAAGTCATTTTTGCATTTTGTTTTTCTTTTTTTGTTTGTTTTTTGGGTATTTTGGGGGAGGTCACACCTGGCAGCACTCAGGGGTTATTTTTGAAATCTCTCCTGGCAGGCTTGGGGGTCTATATGGGATGCTAGGGATCAAACTCTGTCTTGGGTCATCTGCATGCAAGACAAATGCGCTACTGCTGTGCTATCCATCCAGCCCCATCCGGTTTTTAATTCAAAGCCAGTATATCATTGTATATTCTTAGCCTCATCGTTATTTCAAGATGCAACAGAGCAGTGATTGGTGGAGAGTTATCAGTGGAGTTATTGGTTGGAGTTATATTGCAGTTACTAATAACGAAGACTGCAGTTGTTTCAGAAACAACCATACAATGCCAAAAGAACAAATGTGACCTAAACAACTCTACACCTAGAAAAATAGAATATAGAATGACCACTGAGTGCATCTCTGATCATCACTTGATGTAGCTCAAAAACTAGAGACTAGAATGTGGAAAGAGAGAGATAATAATACACAAACTTTATCTAAGAAATCGCAGGTGCCCATTCCTCTACAACAACTCAACTAGTCTTGCACAAAATAGATGACAAACTTTTACCTTTCTATTTCTTGATATATGTCCTTCATGGAGGATAATGCCTATGCCTTAAAAATACTAACTTTTGGGGGGAGAAAATTATAGTTGCAAAATTTAGCTTCCACAAATGACCATACATCTGACTTCAGTTCAATGAATTTTTACTGCTGTTAAGAGAGAAAACTATAGGGTGATATCAAACTTACCATAGCAGATCTCTCATAGCCAAGGATGATAAATGAAATACCAACTTGAAATCATCATTTGTCTTTCTTCTGTGACAACTAGCACAACATTTGTAATGGGATTAACATTATCTTTCCTGTGTGAGTCCTTGCTTCCCTGATTTATATGCTCAGGTAATCCATTTAATTTGTTTCCCCTATGGTAGATCTATGTTTGGATTTAATGCCACCCTCAGGAATAAGATGTATATGCCAAGAATGAAAGAGCATGTTAATGAATTATGGGTAGAACGTTACAGAACTTATATTTTTCCTAAAAATATTTACACAGGAGGGAAAAGAGCAGTAATATAAAGGTACATGGGCTTTGTAGTAGAATAGTTCTGGGAGTTGAGAACAGTTGCTTCGTAAGTATGATACTCTTATTTGTAAATCTGCAATCATTAGCTCTGAGATATTGAGCTACCAGGGCTGGAATGGTGGCACAAATGGTAGGAAGTTTACCTTGCATACTCTGACCTAGGACGGACCACAGTTTGATCCCCTCAAATCCTAAGCCAGGAGCGATTTCTGAGCGCACAACCAGCAATAACTACTGAGCGTCACCATGTGTGGCCCCAAAAACATAATAAATAAATAAATAATAAAATAAATGAAATATTGAGCTATCATCTGACCTTGTGATTCTTGGAATAGTCCCCAAAAGGCTCCAAAAAATAGGTGAAAAAGAAATTTGCACACCACTGTTCCTAGCTGCACTATTTACGATAGCCCATATCTGGAAATAATAGCAATGCTTCCGAATAAATGAGTAGATAAAGAAACTGTGGCCCATATAAATAATAAAATATTATTCAGTGATACATAAGTAAAGATAGCATTGGGCAATTTGTTGCTATATGATTAGATCTGGAAAGTGTCATGCTGAATTAAGTTAGACAGAGATGGATCAACACAGAAATATTTCTCTCATTTGCCAAGTATAAATGATTATAATGATAGAAAAATGAATACCCCAAGACAATGAAAATAAAAAACATGGGAACTGGTCAATAGAAAGATGTCAGTTGGGAAGCTGGGTGATAGGAAAGAGAGAGATCTACAATTATGGTGGAGAGAACTTTGCAAGCAGGAGGAGGAGGAGTGTTGAAATTTCGTAGTGTGAACTTCTATCAGTAATTGCACTCTATAAAATAGCACATCTCAAAGAAGCAGACTAGTGGGTGGAGGAAATATGGGACTGAGGTGATAGAGGTTGGTTAATGCTTAAAGAATCAGTGTTGAAACCAGCATATGTTTGTGATACAGTCACGAATAATTATTTTAACACTAACCAACACTTTTAAGTGTTACAGCAACTAATTGCTTCGAGTTAAGGAGTGTGAGATGAAATTCAGATCTAAATAGATGATAGTGAATCAAAAATCATGCTTCATTCCCAGTAGAATACTGCACAGAATGCCATTTATTTTGGACTCTTTGGAGAGCACGGAAGATAAACTTTCTAAATACTAGGTTTCCAATGCCACAGCTCTTTATTTTATGCTGCACGCAGCTGAGCTGTCACAACCACCTTTTACAGGACAGAAACATCTATAATCAACTCAGAGCATCGCATCTGAAGTTCAATCTCTTCTTCAGTATCACAAGGTCAGGTGCCTCACAAAATGTCTGAAATGACCAAAGTGGCAGAAACAGCATGAAGACACTGACACAGCAGCAGCAGAATTAGTGGCAGATCCAACAGCAAGAGTTACAATAGAGAGCAGATGCAAAGATAGCTGTCACTAGAACACAGCACACCCCAATAATATGGATAATATTTATAGTATTTATTAACATATATCTATAATATTTGTAATATGGATAATATTTATAATATGAATTATAAATAATGAGGTGTACAACTAGGAGAGTAAAAGGGATCAATAAGAGATCATGATCATTTGACTCTTCAATTTTATTTTCTCTGTAACAAGATTACTAACAAGGTACTGTTACTCAAACTATGCTTCAATTAGGCTAGAATTCCAATTCAGTCCCATTGCTAAAACACAGAAATATAATAGGATGTGATATAGAAGTTGTTGGATAGCAGTGTACAAGATTTTGTTAACTCCAAATAGACTTTACAGTTTACTTGGTTATCATTTATTTTCTTGAAATAGTTAGGGACAGTTATATTTTAATTTATATATTATTATTTGCAAGTAATTATATCTATATTACTTCTTATTAAATTTTGCTGCTTATGCCTTTGCAGCCATTTGTGGTGATAGTATGATCGTGCCAATTGATTCAATTTAAATGCCAGATGTAGGTCTCCTATATAGAGACATTACTTTTTCAAACATTGTTAGAGATAAATAGCAATTTCTATAGTCTTTAGATTTTTCGAAGCACTTACTTATGATCAATTTTTGTTTGTTTTTGGGCCACACCCAGCAGGGCTCGGGGGTTACTCCTGGCTCTCTGCTCAGAAATACCTCCTGGAAGGTTTGGGGTATCATATAGGATGTTGGGATTCGAACCACTGTTGGTCCTGGGTCGGCCACTTGCAAGGCAAACACCCCACCACTGTGCTATCTCCCCAACCCCAATGATAAATTTTATTTTTAACAATTTGTTTACGCATCATGACTACAATTTTTTATGATTGGGTTTCAGTCATATAATGTACACAACCCCTCACCAGTGTATATTTTCCACCAGCAATTTTCCTAGATTCCCTCCCCATCCTTGCCCGCCTCTTGGCAGACATCTTACTTAGGTCTGTCTCTTTCTCTCTCCCTGTCTCTATATTTCTCTTTTCTCCCCCTCCCCAGCTTTTGGACACCTGATCGATTTAAAGACTTTCATTTATATAAATTTAGAGAATATTTGTTTAATATTCCCTAATATTCTATCACTATCTCCAGGAACTAGAAAGGCAATCAAAGGCATTACACAAAATAAAAGTTTGCTTTCTTACTGATCATAAAGAAGTGTGGACAGTGTTCATAGCAATACATATAAAAACATGGAAAGCATTGAGGTAACAATTTCAGATTGCATTAGAAGCACTTCCTAGGGGGCCCGGGAGATAGCATGGAGGTAAGGCGTCTGCCTTTCATGCAAAAGGTCATCGGTTCGAATCCCGGTGCCCCATATGGTCCCCCGTGCCTGCCAGGAGCAATTTCTGAGCATGGAGCCAGGAGTAACTCCTGAGCACTGCCGGGTGTGACCCAAAAAAAACCACAAAAAAAAAAAAAGCACTTCCTAGGAATTTATAAATAATGGTTTAATATTCTACTTAGAGGAGAAATTTAAATTATAATTAGGCAAGCAAATAGGTTCGTATATATATAGGGTTTTTTTTAAAGGGATTCCTTAATCTTTATACTAAAGATCTCATTAGCAAGTACTGTGATAGTTGAATAATCAATATTTTAAAAAATTTTTATAATCAAATTCATTACTCTAAAATATATATTCAAGGGTTCATAGAGAGACCTCACTAATCAGGAGCACATGATCTTCCTATAGTAGGTTTGCGTTTAATCTCTAGAAATATATACCCCAAAGCACTTTCAGAAATGACGAGTTCCTAGCCAGAGTAATCCCTGAGTATTGCCTTTTAGTTTTCAAACAAATTCATATATATTTCTAAAATAAATATTTATGTATTTCTGACTTTTATTAAAACAGATTCATATAATTAAAGTATGATTGTCTGTAAACATTTCCTAAGTTCAAATTCAAGGACTTAACTGAAGTTAACTTTTAGTATACATTTTTGAGAATTTCATGAACATCGAGTGTCTCAGATACTCATTTATGGGATAGAATGGTTTAGTCATGTTACGAAGGTCCAATTCAACTCTATTTAAAAAATTGATCAATAAAGCAACCGATTGAGTGTGAGAAATAGCTTTATTTTAAATAAGCCATCAGAATGGGAAATGGTGGATTCATTTCTTAGAAGTAATCATTTTATAGGCTGCATGGATAAAATAAGTATTTTATGTACAAAAAGAAAACAAGGAAGCATAATTTTAGAAAGGGTGGATTCCCACTTTTCAAATTCAGGAAGGCAGGACTACATGCATAACACCAAATAGACAGAATATATATTACTGTGTGATAGGTAAATAGAAAGTACAATGAACATGTGTATATAAATATATGTACAGGATATTCATATATTTATTCATTTCTTCATGCATCGTTACCTTGTACATGCAGATATTATAGATAAAACACATTCATATTAATACATATTTGACATATATTAAATGCAGAATGGTTTTACAAATTAGTTTTGTTACAATGTAGGTACTTAACAATATTCAAATCTATCACATTAATATAAAAATTTACTACATCCCACCACTACCAAAATGTTCACTACCCTCTCCAATGAATTTATCTCTCTTCTATTTATTCCTACACTGTTTCTCATTATACAATGAATCCATTCTATTGTTTTCACTAACTATATTCCACATGAGTGGTTATACACTATCTATTCTTCTTCATGATTTTTCATTTAACATTCACCCCACACTAATTCTACCCACTTTGAAAACAAAACTACACTTTTTTTTTTACAGCTGTAAAGTATGTCATGTGTTTAGATAGAAACTTTCCTTATTCCTTATTCTACAGAAGAATGTTTTGTTTTTTATATATACTTGGACTAAGCCCTGGAAGGAACACCAGTGATCATATAGATATTCAAATTAGTGTTTCTATGTTTTGGATGTATATGTCAAGACATATAGCCACTTTGTTCTATGAGAGCATTATTCTTATCTTTTAATAAAATAATACTGGTGAAGAGTAGGTTTATTGTATTCAAATTATATAGTTATGGAAATTTAATTTCGAGTTACCATATTCTATCACTGTTAGTAACAAGGCTTCATGCATACTTCCAACACCATAATGTTCACCAGTTTTTCCATTTCTTTTTTTTTTTTTATCTTGGCCACAACATTTGATGTTCAGGGGTTACTCCTGGCTATGCGCTCAGAACTCACTCCTGGCTAGGAGATCATATGGGACACTGCGGATCAAACCAAGGCCCATTCTTGATGGAATGCTTGCAAGGCAAATGCCCTACAGCGGTGCTATTGCTCTCTCCCCTGTTTGATTTCTTATATCACTATTTCAGTGTCTTAAACAAACCTCCTAAAATCCCACCTAATAAATTCAATTCTGTGAATCAATTCTCATATTTTATTACTTTATCTATTTATTAATCCATTATTATTTCTCTATGCACAACACATGAAAAAGATCATGCTCTTCTCAATAATTTTGCATAGCATAATACTTTCCACATGTATTTATGGAGCAAAAACTGCATGGTTTTAACTTTACATGAATATCCTACTAATCTAATATATACATATAACATGGTATTTTTTTTCTTTAATGCAGCAATCTGGTTTTAGATTGCTCTTAATATGTTCTTAAATTGTTGAAGTTGTACCTAACATGTAAATTGCTACAATAAACACAAGAGATGCTTTCTTTAAATAGAGTTTTTGGGGTCTTGGTGTAGATGTTGACAAGTGGAGTTGCTGGATTTATGGATGTTTAATAGCTAGTGATTTAAAGAATCCATATTATTTTCCCAAAAAGATAAACTATCCATCATTTCCCAAAAAAGTTGATAAGAGGGGGCCGGGCGGTGGCGCTGAAGGTAAGGTGCCTGCGCTAGCCTAGGACGGACCGTAGTTCGATCCCCCGGTTCCCCATATGGTCCCCCGTGCCTGCCAGGAGCGACTTCTGAGCCAGGAGTAACCCCTGAGCGTCACCAGGTGTGACCCAAAGACCAAAAAAAAAAAAAGTTGATAAGAAAGATTCACCTCAATATTTAAATATTATTGATATGCTTTGATTTGTTCCAGACACATTTGAGTGAAGTGGAAACATTATTTTGAACTAATTTTTTTCTGATAATAGTGTTACAAAACATTTTATATATGAATGTATTATACATTATAGTATTATATTTTATATATAATTGCACATGTATTTTCCTATATATTGAGGAAACATCCTTATAAAATTTCTTAAGAAAATTATTTATTCTTGCAAAAGATTACTCCAATGTAAATTTCAGACTTTATTCTAACAAGACAAAATTTTGGAGTAGTGAGACTGCATTTGTTTACAATAAAATGTCCATATGATTGCATTAAAGTGTCAAGAATTCTGCAATTTTTCTTTCATAACTCTTATTGTTGTACACCATATACTCTTTTACCATAGATGTCTACCTAAAAATGGAGAGTTCTTTACTCTTTAGTTTTAATTGCAGTATTTACATTATTCACACAATGTATTATTTAGTTATAATAAACAAGGAACAAATGTAATGGGAGTATAGAACTTTTCATTAAACACAACTGAGGTAGACAAACCCTATCCAAGCATTCAATATAGTCATTGATCATAAGGCAGAGAAAGTAAGACCAACAATTGCCTCTTAAAGTCCTGTTCCACAAAATAATCACACCAGTTAAGACCTTCCAATAGTTCCCAGTGTAAAAACTCTATGCCATTTGTACAATCTCTTCAGGTCCTAATATAATAGACACTGACTCGTGTCCTTGAGCTTGGTACATCATGCAATACACTGCCAGAGTTTTTCATTTACATTCCACTTTTAAATTAATCCTTGCTATTTTTTGCTTTCTACCAAATACAACCACCCCACCTTCTGCCATCAGCAACAGTGCAGCCTGTCCAGTGACTGCCCAGAGTTATTTTTAAGTTGATAAAAATAAAATTATTATAAAACAAAAGGTATTTATTATATACTAAAGATAGTAAAAATTTCTTACTTGCCACAAAAAAGGCAATGTCTGTGATTTAATTTAACTATCACTAATTGAAATAACTTTACTGCCTGATTAACATGGACATGAATTATGAATGTATAGCTTTTATCAATCATGATAGCTTATATTTTGATAGCACATACATTTTGTAAATCACTAAGGTCATCCATGTAAACAAAGCATTTCATCGTGATAAAAACTGTAGAAGAAAATGGAGGACAATTCTAATGTTTACATAGAAATACACTAAGAAGCAACATTTATCTGACCATTGATAACTTACAGCAAAACATAAGCAAAAGTGCTGATAAGAAAATAATGTTATGTTGGAAATTGTGGGGCAATGATTGTGCAAGGTAATTTAGTTAAAACAATTAGTCATTGTAATTATTGTCTTTATAAGGTAAGTTGAGGGCATAGCTGATAATAGTTGCTTTAAGTTAGTGGGAATACATTAGATCAAAGATAATTAAGATAATAATGAGCTCATGGTAGTTACATTTTTCTCTTAGATCTCATACTGTCACTCAGACCAATGGTAGAAAGAAATGACAGTGTCTTGTCCCCTTTTCTGTGTCTTTGGTGAGCAGCATAAAAAGCAGCAGTTCTGATACTTGTGATCACAGACAGAAATTCCTGCAAGGAAAACCAAAAGAACCAATAGAATAGAGCAGAATCAAGTAGATGTTGACCAAAAACAGTGACTGTAAGACCAAGATCAAGATTGCCAAATAATATGAAAAAAAAATAGTAGTGCTAGAAAGGACAGAGGGACTTGCTCACAGGAAAGATAAAGACACTGGCCATCAAGACCTTACACTACCTACTTAAATTATAAAATAAGGACACCGTTATATTCAACTCGATGAGGTGTGGGTGCTAATTTTACACACTTTTCCAAAAGACCCACTCAGAGGCCAATCAAAATTCACTGATAGTATAGTTCGGATAGTTTAGAAATAGAATTAGGTAAATAGTGGTCATAAGGCAGTACAGTGGGTTAGGTGCTTATTTTGCCTGTAAAAGTCCTGAATTTAATTCCCCTAAAGAACCATCTATAAATCCTTGAGCAAGAAAAGGAATGATTCCTATGCATAAGTCCAGGAATAAGCTCTCAATACAATCAAGTGGCCAATTAATATCCCTCAAAAAAAAAAAAAAAAGCAAACAGATAATAATGCACTCATAGAATTAGCTAAGTAAAACAATAGTGAAATTGGAAAAATTTTAATGTAGGTGTGGGAGAATATAAATTTAAAATAAGAAAACATAAAAATATAATTGAAAGTATAATAAAAATGTGATAACTCATTTTGTAAGTTTGTAATTTTGATGACATTTGTAATTTTGTAATGTGAATAATCAATACTATTACTAATCACCAAAACTTACAATATATGTAGAATTTATTATATAAAGCCAATAATACACATATTATTTGGCAATTTGATACTAATAAATTAGGTATTTTATAGAATTATTGAATCTCTTTTAACAAGAGCATCATTATAATGTATGTTCTTAATGTTTATTTGATTAAAAAAACCTTTATTTTGGTAAAAAAAATCAGAGAGTAAATATATAGATCAATTATCTCAATTTATGGATTTGTAAATGATGCAGTGTTACATCAGTATGATAGGTGGGGACCTTACAAGTTTTTTTTCTTTTGTTTTTTTGGGGGCCACACCCGGTGATGC
>PVKC010003561.1:0-38721 GCA_004027635.1 Crocidura indochinensis | reverse complement strand
TGTGTGTGTGTGTGTGTGTGTGTATGTGTGTGTAGAACCCAAAATATTGAACTTGCCTCACTAAAAACAAGCTTACAATTTAAACAGATCTCTGAGCTCTGATCTCTATTACAAAACAGAACCATGATAGGGATACAGGGGAAAAAGTAGGGTCAATGCGTCCATATAAGAAGTGCCTACGGCAAATGCCTGGCCAATGGTAGTTTGACAGATATTAGTTCTCTCTTGCCTACATTTTGAGTGTTCCCCCCTAGACCTGAGAGTAGAGGAAATTGGTAATAGGATGCCAGGGGCCTGGTTTCCAGTTCCACTGAGAATGAAACTGGGCTGCAATAGCATCCAGAGGGCAGGAGGCCAGCATAGCCAGTCCACCTCCAGGGATCAGGCAGAATTACATTAAGCAGAGGTTTTTTTTTTTAGCTTGAAATAACTAACCTTCCAGAAAACCGTGGTGAAGGAAAAGTTCAGAAAGAGGTCACAAAGGTAGCCCAACCTCTAGGGGCCAAAATAAGCAGTACATCTTGTTTAATTGGGTACTTTTATTAACATATCTAATCATGCTTTATCTTTAATCATCAAATAGCTTAATAGCATGTATTGTATTCCCAGGTCCCAAATAACAATGGTTATATAGTCCTGTGATAGATGTTTTTAATAAAATCAGTAATTACCTCCTGTGTGTGCATTATTATCTTTGTTTCCTTTTTAATTTTGACTTTTAGGTATGTTTTAAAAAACAAGACTAAAGTAGAATACTCAAAATATTACTTTTAGTCAGAGAAAGGAAAGTGTGTTTTGGGGTGGGGCTCTAAAGCAAGATTCAAGGAGGATCAGCCAAAATAGGGTGGAACAGGCTTCAAACTCAAGCTTCAGAACCCTCTGACTTGAATTTTAGCCTTGGGAGGAAAGAGAAAGGTCAACCACCTGACCTATCTGTGCTTAGTTTCCAAATCTGTAAAATGACATGCTCATACTGTTCAGAAAGTTGTTGAGAAGAAATAGATGCTTAATAAGTAATTTTATTTCATTAAAATACTTAATATAATTCTTATCTAACAAGCACTTAAAGAGTTTATGCATCAATAACTATTTTAAGTGATTTAAAATATTAGCTCATTGAATCCTCAATGCAACAAAGGTACTTTGACTACCCACTTTAATAGCCTTCATATATATATATATAATACATATATTATAATGTATGTATATACATATACACACCGTATTTTCCGGCATATAAGACTACCCTTCAAGCCATGAAAAACTTCCTAAAAGTCGAGAGTCATATGGTCATGCTGGTATATGGCATGCTGAAACCTGTTCCAGTTTCAGGGATAAGTGATCCGCATCCCTCTTACTTTTAAGAAGTAACTTATTTTTAAGACTTTTAGGAAGTTTTTCATGGGAGCCAGACAGTGGCGCTGGAGGTAAGGTGCCTGCCTTGCCTGCGCTAGCCTAGGAGGGACCGAGGTTCGATCCCCGGTTCCCATATGATCTCCCAAGCCAGGAGTGACTTCTGAGGGCATAGCCAGGAGTAACCCCTGAGCATCACTGGGTGTGACACAAAAGACAAAAAAAAAAGGGGAGGGGAGTTTTTCATGGGTTGAAGGGTCGTCTTATACGCCGGAAAATACTACATATAGACACATTATCTATCTATGTATGTGTAATACATATATATATATATATGAAGGCACAGGGGGACTAGACAATTTGTCCATAATTGCATAGTTGTTAAGTGTCAGAATCAGAACATCAGAATGGTACAGTCTGCCTCCAAAGTCCATGTTTTAAACAAACAAGTAAGTGATTACTGCTGCTCTTAAGACCCTATCAGTCCATTTTTAAATAAGAGTCATAGTGCACTGGACAGCAAGCTATGCTCAATAATGTATTTCATGCTACATTTCTAGGAAATGCTTTAAGTTCTACTAAAGAATTGTCTTAATTTCTACATAGCTCCATAGATTCATTTCTCAGGGACTGATACAGAAGTGACTTATTTTTATACTTGCTCTAATGAGCAGTTTAGGGATTTTCTTTAAAATAAGTCTTTTTTTCTCGAAATATATGGCAGAATATAATCACTTTTTTTTTTTGCCACATCTGGTGATATTCAGGCTCTAATCCTGGTTCTGTATTCAGAAATTACTCCTGGGGATGTTTGAGAGACCACATGGGGTTCTGGGAATCAAATCTCTTGGGCCTTGTGCAAGACAAGCACCCTATCCATTGCACTATAGCTACAGCTTTTAGATATAATCACTCTGAATCTTGCTCTATGTACTGAAATAATTGCGAAAGACTCATTTCTCATTTGCTAGAGCTATTTACAGTTGTTACTCTGAGGAAAATCAGTACTGGCTATGTAGTGACTTTCAACTCGCCCTTCTTGGCAGAGAGGGTCTTGGCAGTTTCAATCAACTCTTATACACCGTCTAAGGGGCCTTCAGATCACAGAAAGAGTCCTGAAGAAATAAATCTCCAAATGTTTGCAGACTCAGAAATCAAATTCTTCCACTTGTAGCATAGCATTTCACTTCATAGCCTGAACCCCATCTAAAAAGGAAGGTACCCTTAGACCTGATAATTAAAAAATGTAAAAATGCACAGTACAGAGCAAAGAGGAAAAAGTAGGTTTTCTGTTTGTAGTTTGATTTTATCATGTCCAGAGTCCAGAGCCTTAAAAACACATATGCAGGGATCAAAGGCACAAACTAGGATTACATTGTTTGTTTCCAGTAACTACTCCCTCTTGAAAGTACCCCTCAAAAAAAGAGGCTTTATGACCCAGCAGTTCCAGTTAATTTTCGAGGAACAATACTTTTAACACTCAGTAATCTTCTTGAATAATCTTGAATAATATACTTGAATATTGTTCTGAAACAATGTGGGTCATTTGAAGAAAAATGTATCCTAGGACTCTGTCTAGGTTAAAATTTATTTTCAGTTTCATTTTCCACTTCCATGGTTTCAAGCTTAAGTGTTAACAAACCAAAACAGAAAAACAGCCAAAAAGCAGTTCCCAGTTCAGACAAACACAGTGGGAGGAAGGGCAGTTACTTGGTCATGAAGAAAGTAGTATACTGAGAACTCCAGGCTTAGATCTCTCAAAAGAAGGTATTTTTTTCAGCCCCAGTGGATAGACTAAAACTACCTTTCCCATTATCTCATTAGGCAAGAAACCAAGAGAAAGGGGGAACTGGCAAATAAATAAAAGATAATTCCCTCAGATTGCAAGCTGTGTGGGTCCAGCAAGCAAGGGTAGTAGGGAGGCTACTTCTTTTATTGATTTTGCAGAAAGAACTAAAAAAAATACTTTCTTCGCTAACGCATAGATAAAATTTAGAATGCAAGCAAAATTATTAAGCAAAAGAATAATACATAATAAAATAATAATAATAAATATAATAATATAATAATAATAATAATAATAGACCTTCTCTTCAGCTGACAATAAGAGTTTTGCTACAACACACTCATCCTAGAGAAGCTAGCATGATGCAAAGTCAGTGAGAAAGCTTGGGGTTGTCAACTGGAAGGGGGAACATTTGAGACGGGCCTGGAACAGAGACAGAATTGACTGAACAATTTTACCTCTTTTTTATAAAAAACTTAACCTTCGCAGTTGATTCCCAATATCATGGCTGATCTGAAGAGTGAAGTGTTCTCAATCTACAATCTGACACAGATACTCCCAACTCCATTATTGCCCTCCTGATTTTGGTGCCAAAAGATCACAATGTATTAAAAAGCTTCATTTTAAGAAAGGTTTCTTTGTAGGCAGAAAGATAAAAGGGTGGTGGGGCAGGATTTCCTGGGTAATGCAGGTTGGGTGAATCAGTCTTTGAAACCTGACCCCACCTTTTTTGACACAAAGGAACCAGCTCCTGAGCCTGGAAAGCTATAAGAGGTTCCACCTCTGAAAGGAAGGCCGTGCAAAGAATAACAAAAGACCATCAATTCCTCCAAGCTCTCCCCTTCGCAACCACCCTAGTAACTGAATGGGGAGCACTTGGAATAAGTGCCTAAAAACTAATGCACTTAGTTTTCTTAGGCATTAAGAGTGCATGCATGCCACCCGGGCCCATGCTGCCTGAGACTATGTATGCACATGCTGGCCACATCTCCCCTCTGGAGTTGTGTACTGGCTCTCTCCATTCAAGCTTCCCTGAGTTATCAGGTGACAGGGATTATCTCCCACATCTTGTAGGACTAGTGAACTTCAAGCACAGCTTGACACTGCTCTGTGAGGCTGATTGGACCTCAGTGTCCATGCTGTACAGGGCCTTATAGCAGAGTTTCATCAGTCTTAAATATCACAGATGCTTCCCCCTGTAAACAGAGGTAAATAGAGAAAAGCAGTGGATTTCCTTCTTGAGGCTGCCACCTCTCCCTTCCTCACATCACACAAGCTACTGGTAATAGGAAGTATATGTATTTCCAGTTATTTTTTTCAGATCTACCTCTTGTTTTCTAAACCTAGGCAAATTCCTGCCAATGATTAAAAGTACCTTTTTTCCATAGGAACTTCCACCTGGAAAAAAATCGAATTTCATATAGTGTGTATATTACCAACATGTGTGTATCATGCATGCTACACAAAAGGTATAAAGGGTAAATAGAACAAGACTTAATTTTTCCTTTCTCCCTGAATTGAGCTGTCTTTCTGTTTGTCTCCCTGAGAACAACTAGTCCTGGCATTTCTGAGTGAAATGCCTTCTAGGGGTGTAATATTTCTTACTTAGACACATATATATGCAATTTATACATGCCATGCTTTAATAATAAAGTATTTATTTGTAGGTTGTCTTTCTATGAATTCATCAAAATATCATTTTATATATACATATATATCGTTTATAGGCTTGTTTGTTAAAGTGTAATATGAACCAAATTGAGATTATCTTCTTATGCTCAGCCCGGTACCTCAGAGATATATCCAATGATTGTGTTTCATACATTGCTTTCCTGTCTGCAACATTTAAAGATAACAGGACCCTGATTATTTATGTTGGGGAAAGCAGTATCTGAAACCTGTTTGAAACAGCTGCATATATCAATAGTTTGTAGTCGACTTACAAGCAATATTCCAATGTGCAGATGCATTATATTTATTTATTAACCAGTTGAATGCCACCTGTTTTGGAAACCTGTTGCATGTTAGCTATTTTAGGCACTTATAACTAGAGTTGTCATAAACATTAGGGCATACATTTTTGTATAAACATAACTTTTAATTTTTCTTTCTTTTTTTTTTGGTTTTTGGGTCACATCCGGCAGTGCTCAGGGGTTACTCCTGGCTCCATGCTCAGAAATTGCTCCTGGCAGGCACGGGGGACCAAATGGGGCACCAGGATTCGAACTGATGACCTTTTGCATGAAAGGCAAACGCCTTACCTCCATGCTATCTCCCGGGCCCCTAATTTTTCTAAGATAAATAACCAGGAGTTGGTTTTCTGGGTCATGTGTTGCCTTCAGTCTAACTGACTAAGAAATTTATAAATTATTTTTATCTATTTGTAGATTTTAACATATTTCTTTAAAAATTAAATACATCTGACTATAGATTATGCTGAATTTTAATTTTTAATTTTCAATGCATTTCATGAATCATATTTATTTATAATTATACTTAGAATACTGTGTCATTCTAGACAGTTTAAAAGGTATATTTCAATACTTTATGCTATTTGTTGTTGGTATTGCTAAAGTTGTGTTTTTCTTATGTTTTTCATAGTTATTTTTAACATTTTTTAAAACACAGAATCAACTGTTATAATAATTTTTAGAAGGAGCTATAGTATAAAGGATGGGTGTCTGCCTTGCATCTGGGTTTGATCCCCAGCATTCCATATGGTCTCTCAAATCAGTCAGGTATAATCCTTGAGAATAGAGTCAGGAGTAGTACCTGAACTCCTAGCCCCCAAACAAGCAAAAAATAGCAAAAGGAAATAATTTTTTTTAAACTCTATCAATTTGGGGATATTTTCTTTCTTCTACTTTTTTGACTATCTAGCTGAAAAGTACTAAATTTTGAATAAACTCATTACTAACATAAACATAAAGGTGTTTTAATTAGGCTTATCCATGCATTACTTTGACTTTATTACATTAGTTTTGACATGTAGTGTTGTCACTGTTTTCTATAGGCCTTCTGTAATTTTAATGTAAAGTTTCTTACCTGAGATGTGTGTGAAAATGTTCTTTTGTCATTATTAATCTTCTCTTAATTTTCCAGCTGGAACATTTATTGATCTTGAGAGTATCATGCCAAGTAAATTTAATAAGGAGAGGACAGATACAGAATGATGTCTCTCATACGTGGAACATAATAAACATTGTAAGGGAATAACACATTGTCAAAGGCAATGGAACATGAAAATTAGCCTATGGAACTGAATTTGGGTTTGTGGATTGAGGGGTCATTATAGTCATTATAGGGGTCAATGAAACCTTATCATTCACAGTATTTTAAATCATACCAGAAAATAAAAATAGTTCCACAGAGCTATCATTGTGGAATAGAAGGATAGAATAGAAGAATTTTTCTTGCAAGTGGCCAACAGGGTTTAATCCCTGGTACCTCATTGATAAGCTTTTAGGATTGCCTAATATTTTAACTTTTACAAACAAATTTGCTAAAAATAGTGCACATATAATTTGATAGACATGAATGAAAGTTTATTTAGGCAGCCAATTCCAAATGGAATGCTAGGATGGAAGATATATCCATTTTATTCTTATGAAGAAATAATAAATCTTATGTAAAGTTGTATCATACAAATTTATACCTCGTACTATCAGCATTTCTGTATTCTTAATGCTTAAATTATAGGTCATGCAAATGTAATACTTTTTTTTCTTTGTTCTTTTTTTGCCACACCTGACAGTTCTCAGGTGTTACTCTTGCTTTGCACTCAGAAATCCTCCTGGCAGCCTTGGGAGACCATATAGGATGACAGAGACCGAACCCAGGTTCGTTCTAGGTTGTCCGTATGCAAGGCAAATGCCCTAGTGCTGTGCAATAGCTCTGGCCCTGTCATAATTTTAAAATACTTTTAACATATAGAATGTACAGTACTTTCATATAATATTTAATATACTCTACAATTCTAATAGAATTAAGCACCTTTTCAATTCTTTGCAGTCACTCACAATTTACAAAATATATTTTCTTTGCAATGCCTTTGCTTCAATGCTGTACGAATGAATTATATATTCTAGAAATTTATTGTTGGCTTTGTATGTTGTAAATATTTTCTCCTGGTATGTGGCTCACATCTTCAATTCAGATAGCTAGTTGCTTTATGAGAAATAAAAATTCAAAGTTTTATTGTTCTTGAATATATCACATTATAATTTATATAAAATTTAAGAAAGATTCCTATAAGTCAAATTCATGAAGTTTTTTCTCTACATTTTTCTTAAAGTATGAAGTTTTTTTCTATATATGAACACTTAATTCATCAAAAATCATCTTTGTGTCTGTAAGAGAGAGTCCCCAAATCAAATTTTCCATGTGAATAAACAATTATTCCACTATTATCTATTGGATTACTTCACTAACAATTTATAAAACAGTTCCATATGCCAATGGGCCCATTTCTGGACTTCCTATCATTTTCTATAAAGCTACTCTATTTCAATATCACATTTCCTAATTTTTTTTATTATTTATGGTATGCTTTAATGCCACCAAGAAACATTCTCCATGAGTTTCTTCTTTTGTATATAGTAGAAAATGTACTTGTCCAATTATATAAGATTTTTCTTTGTGGGGGGACACACCCAGTGACACTCAGGGGCTACTTGTGGCTATGCGCTCAGTAATCACTCCTGACTTGGGGCACCATATGGGATGCTGGGGATTAAACTGAGGTCCATCCTGGTTCAGCCACATGCAAGGCTAACACCCTACTGTTGCTCTATCATTTCAGCCCCTATATAAGATTTTTCAGTTGAAATTGAATCTCTAATTTAGTTTGAGAATAAATAACATCTTATATAGATATTATATGTATCCCAAAATATCTCTTATTTATTTAGATCATGTTTATAACACATTTCCATAGAATATTAGCATTTTCCTTAAAATCATCATGTAAAAATTATATTATCCATTATAAAATTAACACATTTTGCAATTTCAATATTGAAACACAACTCATTTTATCATGGTTCTGTTGAATCATAATAGACATAAAGTACACAAGTCTTATTTATACAATTTTATGAATTTTAAAACACATCACCCGTACATAACCTGTGGGAAATTTTCCCGCTAACAAAAAACCCCAAGATTGGTAGAATCTCCAGGGAAAAAAAGTTTATGTCTTTTAGAATGTTCTTATATGCATCCAGGAAAGGATAGAACAGATAGCAGGACAAGTAAAAATGTGCCTAGAAAATAACAGAATAAAACAGTTTAGAGTTTTTATATAAAGAGAACATAAACAGAAACATAAAAGAGAATAGGAAACGATCATGACTGAGTAACATAAGGGTGCCTGCTGATTGGCTACGTGAAACACACCAGCTTTTGCCTACTTGTATCTAGTGAAATCTGATGTGTTTATTAATTGTCCTTAATATCTTTGTCAATTTAAACAATCGTTCACATGTTGGGAACCAAGGGAAATTATATTACATTGCATAAATGACCAGCCTGTGAACCCTTTGGTCAATCTTTGTATGTGTCGTCTCCATATGTGCCTGTCTCATTCTCTGTGGCTAACCACTTGCTAGAGGTTTAAGATGTTCGTCCTATCAACTTTAGATAAAACGCAGATTAAGAACAAAATATCACCAAATCCTGAAAATTGCCCCAAAGCAGTAATTGTCTCCTATACCAGTGCCACCCTGTGATCCCTTTCACTAAAGATTAGTGCTACTTTTTCTTTCAATCTGGTTTTATTCTAACCTCTCAATAGTATGGTTTGATGAGACACACTGATGTTGAGTGTAAAGTTCATTCTCTTTGCTATATAGATTTATATTATGCTATATAAATTTATATGATATAAATACACACTAATTTACGTATTATAATAGCGATATTTTAAAATAATTTCCAGCTCTTGGGATATGCTGCCAAGAACATTTCTGGATATGTCTTTTGTGTACTTGAGCTATCATTTCTGTTAATTTGTTCTCAAAAGTAGAATTGCTGGTTGTATGCATTGCTTAGTTTCAGCAAATACTGCCATATAATTTTGGTTTTCCAAAGTGGTCATAGCAATTTATAAGATAAGAATTGCAATCAGATTCAACCACGTCTTGACATTTTAATATTATTTATAGAAACTCTGGAAATTATTTGTATTAATGTTAATAAGTTATTTATATGACAATCAATATTTCTGAAAATAAACTCATGTTATTTTTGTACATGACTTGCTATCACAATGTTTATAAATTTTTGTTTTTCGAATGTTCATGAAAAATTAAGCTATAATTTACTTTCTGATTATATTATTTTTATACATTTTATTATATTATATTATATTATATATACATTATATTATACATTTTATTATATTACATTATACATTATATTATATTTTATACATTCAGCAAGTAAAAATCAATTGAGGAAAGAATTCATCATCAGTTACTATTAAGTGAAACACAAATCAAAATAACAATGAGAGATTATCTCAGACCAGTGAAAATGACAAAATGATCAAACAGACAGGAAACAACCATTGTTGGCAGGGTTGTGGTGGAAAAGTGTTGGTGAGAATGTTGATTGGTTCAGTCTCAATGGAAAACAAAACAGCAATTCCCCAATTAAGTAAACACATAACTTGCATATGACGCAGATACCCACCTCAACACAAAAAAACTAATTCAAAAATGTATATGTACTCCTGTTAATTACTGAGTTTATTATGTGCCCAGTTTATTATATACCCAAGGTATGGAAACAAACCAAATGTCCTGAGACAGAAGAATAGATAAGGATGAAATATAAAGAGACAAAATAAGGAAATATAAAATCAATCTATGACAAATCCTTTGTCTTGGATTATAAAAATCAGTTTACCAGTGGAAGAAAAATGTACACTCGAGGTGATATAGGAAGAATAAGAAGAGACCCAGACATATGGAAGGTAATTGGGTATAGCAACTTTATACATTAATATTATTAAAGTTGACACCAATGTTACCTAAAATATAAAAATAAAAATAATCTTTCCATTAGTCTTTCCATTAGACTTTCCATTAGTCCTCTTTTTCCTATTTTAATTATATTTTAATTGTTTTGTAATATATAATATAGTATATATTTTAATTATATTTTTCTATTTAATTATATTTATATATTTTGAAAATAATATTTCATTATAATTATATGTATTTTCCTATCATTACTGTTATTTTTCTTTGATTAAATTAGGAGGCATTTAAATTCTATATATAATTTTTAAAATTAATTTTATTGATTTTATGTTAACTGAAGATATAAAGCAGTCTGTATTATATGTGTTATTTTGGGAATGAATCCATGAGAATGAGCATATCATAGTATTTTAAAAATGCCAAAATAAAAATGCAGTAGATAGGGTGCTTGTCTTGCATGTTGCTGACCCAGGTTTAATCCCTGGCACCCCATATAGTCCTTGGAACCTCACTAGGAAGTGATCCCTGAGCAGAGCCAGGAGTAAGTCTTAAGCACTGTAGGATGTAACCCAAAAAACAAACAGACAAAAGTGTTTGTAAAAAAAAAACACAGTCTTCAGCTATTTATGCTTTATAATTTTGCTGTTACATTCATATGAATGTTTTGTTATGATTAAGATATTGCTTTCTTAGAAAGGGTTTGTGAACATTGCTTACAATGATGGTATACATGTCATACTCAGCTTGTAGTTACTACAACACTTTCTTTGAATTTTGAAAGCTGCATTAATAGTGGCATTCCCAGTTTGGAAAGGTGTTACAATTTCAAGATGAATTATGTATATGTTGGTATATAATGGTTGTATTTGTCTCTGCTAATATAAGCATTTCTTCTAGTAATATTTCCTAATAAAATTTTCCCAATAACTTATTGTTAACATTTCCACTATTATAGGTTTTAAAATGGTAACTCAATTCATTAATATAGAGAGGAATTTAAAAATTTAGCTGAAAATTTTTGGTCTTTTTCTGTAGCACATTTGTTCTGGATTGTTTTCTTCTGTGTTTCTGCATCTGTTTAGTGGCCACCATTAATTAATTCAGGGGGGTTCTTAATTAGTATTAATGCTGTATTTCTCTTGAAAATTTTTTATTTCTCTTAATTTCATGCTTACTGAGCAACGGGTTATCCATTATTCTCTTTTAGATCTTAAATGGTCAAGCTATAACCATTGTTTTCTTTAACATTCCTGTCAATGCTTGTGTGTATGTGTGTGTGCATCATACACAGGTGTGTGCTTTTGCTTCTTCTTCTTCGTTTTTTTTTTGTTTTGGGGTCACGACCGTCAGTGCTCAGGGGTTACTCCTGGCTCTATGCTCAGAAATCGCTCCTGGCAAGTTCAAGGGACCATATGGGATGCTGGGATTCGAACCACCATCCTTCTGAGTTTAAGGTAAAAGCCTTACCGCTGTTCTATCTCTCGGGCCCTGCTTCTTTTTGACTTTGTTCATCTTTATATTTTTCTCCTTGGTTAATTTCTATTGTTATGCAAATTATTCTCAGTTAAAAATTTCTTTGAATTTTTTAAAATAGTTTCAATTCTATGCTTCTTAATTTGAGAACACTAGCTTTAGATATCCAACTTTCAGCTTAAAATTGAAAAAGGATAGGGCTGGGGAGATAGCACAGCAGTAGTGTGCATACCTAGCATGTAGCTGATCTCCAGCACCGCATATGGTTCCCTAAGCCATGCCAGGAATGATCCCTGAGCACAAGTCCAGGAACTGAGAACAGCTGGGTATGATCCCCAACATAACCCCCCAGACACACACGAAAAAAGAAAAAGGTGAAAAGAAAAATTTAAGAGATCAAAGCTCTAAACCCATTTTTGCAGTATTCCCATATGCTTAAATTTGAAGTTGTAATGTATAATTTATCAAATTAAACATGTGTATGTGTATATATAAAGGAATTTCACTCTTCCTGGAGATGCTACAATACCAGATTGATGAGTAGAGCGGACAGAACAAGATCTTATTTCAACTTGCTACAAAACTCCGTTTAACATATTGTCCTCAGATAGAGGACATGTCAGATTTTAATCTCATAACTACACTTGCTCTTAGCCAAAAGGTCGAGAAGCAATAGTCTATCAATTAAAAAAAAATCTAGATAGTTGTGGTTTACAGACAGGTGTAAAATAAAAACACCAACAGATTCCAATTTGCACCTTCTATCCCATTTCCCTCACATTTAATGCATCTTGTAAAACTTAAAAAAATAACGATCATATCAGTTACTGGTATGAAATAGTCAAGGTATAGCATCTTTCTATCATCACAGGGTACCTTACACAAGGTTCCTTATATCCTGCAACATTATGATCGCAATATTATGATTCCCTTCCTAACAATGCAGTGACTAATCTGAATTCCACTGGGGGGAATGCTTAATAATTCTAAGAATGTTGCATAGGTAGAATCATAGTATTTGTAATTTTGGGGGATTGAGTTAGCCCAGTTCTCTTGAGATTCATTCAGGCTGCTATAAGTGTCAGTAGTTTATTCTTTTTTTCATTGCTGAGTTTCCAAGGTTTGCAGTTACTTGTTTAACCATTCACTAGCTGAGAAACATATGGTATGTTTCCAATCTGGAGTGGCATGAATAAAACTGCAACAAATAGTCACATGCATATCTCTGCATGAATACTATTTATATAAAATCTGTACACAAATGTATGGATCAGTTTTATTAAGTCTTGTTGCACGTGAGGAGGATGTATTTTAATATAATTGCTAATCTGTGAGTAGCTGTTCAGAATTGTAAAAGAATACAATAGTATCTACATCTTTATAAGGTTATGTTTTTATGGTTTGTATCTCTTTCTCTGTCCTCCCATTCCTCATTCAATCTTATGAAATTATTGAGGAAAGCAAGGAGATAAAGAAAGGAGAAATGTAAATTCACAGTGTAAAATTTGGTTGAGTTCTTAATTTGACCTGTTCTATACATTCCTCATGTGTGACTGAAATGAATATGTGTTTCATTATTTTTAACTTATTTTATTTAGAGGCGATGTACCACATAGTTAACATAGTTGATGATAATGCATTTGCTTCCAGGTAAGTGGATATTAAATAATTTTTTAAATTTATTTTCTTTATTTAAGCGCCAGGATACATGATTGTAGTTGGGTTTCATAAAAACAACACCCCTCTTCATCAATGCAACCTTCCCACTACCATTACCCCCAACTCCATCCTTCCACACCCCCTGCCTTTATTTGAGACAGGCATTCTACTTTTCTCACTCATTAATATTGTCATGATAGCATAGTCTTCTCTCTAACTACACTCACCACTTTATGTGGTGAGCTTCACATCAAGAGCCCGTCCTTCCAGCCCTCATTTCTCTTGTCTCTGGTCATTATTACAATAACATCTTTTGTTTTTCTTAAAACATATAGATGAGTGAAACTATTCTGTGTTTATCTCTCTCCCTCTGACTTATTTCACTCATCATAATAGATTCCTTGTACAACCAGGCATAGGAAAATTTCATAACTTCATCTCTCCTGATGGCTGCATAATATTCCATTGTGCATATGTACCACAGTTTCTTTAGCCTTTCATCTGTTGAAGGACATCTTGTTTCCAGAGACTGGCTATTGTAAACAGTGCTTCAATGAATATAGGTGGAAGGAAAGGATTTTTGAATTGTAGTTTTGTGTTGCTAGGGCATATTCCTAGGAGTGGTATAGCTGGATCACACGGGAGCTTGGGAGCACAATTTCCAATCTTTTGAGGAATCTTCATATCATTTTCCATAAAGGCTGCATGAGACAGCATTTCCAGTAGCAGTGAATGAGAGTTCCTTTCTCTCCACATCCCTGCCAGCACTGATTGTTTTTGTTCTTGTGATGTGTGCCAGTCTCTGTGGAGTGAGATAGTACCTCATTATTGTTTTGATTTGCATCTCCCTGATGATTAGTATGTGGAGCATTTTTTTCATGTGCCTTTTGGTCATCTGTATTTCTTCTTTGAGGAATTTTCTCCAATATGTACACCAATAGTGATAGAGAAGAAATGGACATTAAAAAAATCCCATTCACATAAGTGCCACACAAACTCAGATATATTAGAGTCAGCTTAACTAAAGAGGTGAAGGACCTATACAAAGAAAACTACAAGAACCTGTTTCAAGAAATAAAAGAGGACACACAAAAATGGAAACACATACCCTGCTCATGAATTGGGATTAACATCATTAAAATGGCCATACTCCCCAAAGTATTGTACAGATTTAATGCAATCCCTCTAAAGATACCCATGACATTCTTCAAAGAAGTGGAATAAACACTGCTGAAATTCTTTGGAACAATAACATCTGTGAATAGCTAGAGCAGCCCTTGTGAAAAGGAATATAGGAGGCATCACTTTCCCCAAATTTAAATTGTATTACAAAACTATAGTCATTAAAACAGCTTGGTACTGGAATAAAATCTGATCAGTGGAATAGACATGAGTATTCAGAGAATATTCCCCAGATACACAATCAATTAATTTTGATAAGGGTGAAATAAATGCAAAATGGAGCAAAGAAAGCCTCTTCAACAAGTGATGTTTGAACAACTGATCTACCATTTGCAAAAATGCGAACTCAGACCATCATCTAACACCATGCACAAAGGTCAAATCCAAATGGAGTAAAGACCTTAATATCAGACCTGAAACAACAAGGTTTCTAGAGCAACACATAGGTAAAACACTCCATGACATTGAGACTAAAACCATCTTCAAGGAGGAAACAGCACTCTCCAAAAAAGTGAAAGTGAAGATAAACTGAAGGGACTATATTAAGCTGAGAAGATTCTGCCTCTCAAAGGAATAGTGCCTGGGATATGAAAGCCACCCACAGAATGGGAGAAACTATCCACCCAATACCCATCAGAGAAGGGGCTAATACTGAAAATATACAAGGTACTGACAGAACTTAACAATGAAAAAATTCTAAGCCTATCAAAAAATGGGGAGAAAATGAACAATGTTTTTCATTTCTAGCTAGAATTCTTTAAATTTCTGTTACAGCAGCCTGAAAAATAACTTAGGCATACAGGCCTTGCATGTGGTCGATGCTGGTTCTATCCCTAGTTCCATATAGTTATTTGAGCTTTTCCAGAGGTCACTAAGCAGCAGTCGAGTGGCCTGGTTAATCCATGACACCAAAGGGTAAGAATAGTACCATGTGTTTGGCCCTTGCACTGAATCAGTTTACAAGGAAGGATCCAAGGGGCTTTTGAGAACTGTTTGGGAGCAGCCAACTCCTGTGTAAATAGTTTCTGTTACATCTTTCTAGATGTGCTAATTTGTTTCAAAGTATATTCCTTACTTTTTTTTTGGGGGGGGGGTTGGGCCATGCCTGGTGATGCTCTGGGGTTACTCCTGTCTATGCGCTCAGAAATCGCTCCTGGTTTGGGGGACTATATAGGATGCTGGGAATTGAACCGAGGTCCATTTTGGGTCAGCTGCCTGCAAGGCAAGCATCCTACGGCTACACTACTGCTCCCTTTTCCTCATTTTTTTTTTATTTTAGCTATCTCCCTCCAAGTACTCATTCTTTCCCCCAAACTCAATTTATTTAAAGCATTATTTGTTTTAGGGGTCAGAGAGATAGTATAGTGGATATATCTTTTGCCTTGCATATGGAAGACCCAACACCCAAGAGGGTTCCTTAGTACCACCAGGTGTGATCCCTAAGAATGGAGACACAAGTAAGCATTGAGTACTGCTTTTGGTGTGGCACCAAAACAATGGCATTTATTTTAAAATGCTGGACTTGTCAGTCTGCAGAAAAACTGTGGTATACAATCTCATGTATTTTTTTCACCTTTAGCTCTGAAATCAACTCCTTGTCGAAGAAAGCCTGGATCATTTTATGGAGAGTAGAACTGAGAATATGGCTGTTAACTATGCTCAGTCATGAGAGTGCTATATCATTGCTTCTAGCACTTTGCAGCAGAAGTTAAAATATGTGTATTCATGCTAACGTATGCACACACATCTCAATGTATTCAATAGTATTGACATAATCATATATTTCTTCCACGTATCATATTTATATCTATCCATCTTCTGGTTAACCTCACACACTCTGATCAGCTTACTCCGATTCTAGTTCAATAGTGTTCATACTTGCTCTAATTCTTCACATCAAGCCAAGATATATCTTTTGAATTCATAGTATCATTTTTGCTTCAAATTTAGGATGTCAATCTTTTTAGTTTATCTTTTCTACCTGATATCTGTATTCCCTGGTTTCACCAAGAAATTGGTTCTGATTTATAGGGTAAAATAAAGACGTCACACTATCATATGGTTTCTTTTATGTAAGTAGCAGTCTCAGAAATAAAAAATAAACCACCACCACTAATTGGATCATTTAATCAGTAAAAAGTTCTTGTAGATGCTTTATCTGTATTTAAACATTTTAGTAATTGTGCTGAATATACATTGTCAGAGCACAGTCACATGATATTCCAGTTTGTCCATACAATGAAATATTTTGTGGTCATTGTCAATCCTTATATTGATATTCTTTAATTATTGATGCTCATGTCTGTTGACTTAAGATTATTATTGAGAAGATTCTTCATAAAGAACCCAAGAGAAAAATATTTTTAAATTTCTTGCATATTGATAACAATTTGTCAGAAGTCTTTATGCTTAAAGTCAGTCTGACTATATATAAAGTGCTTGTCTTATGTTTTCTTTCTTTGAGTATCATAAATATAATGCTCCATTTTCTTCTGGAACAGTGCACTGCTTTCAAGATGTCTGATAATAATCTGATTTTCTTTTCTTTATATATGATTTAGTCATCTTGCTGGAAGCACTCATTTTTTCTCTTAAAGTAAAAGTTAACTACAAGAACATGCCTCACTGATGGCCATTCCAAGTTACTTTCTCATGTATTTTCATTGTGTAATTTTATGTTGTTTTTATTTCAGTAAAGTTTTCTTGAATTATATTTTGGATATTTGCCCACTTAACATGGATTTCTTCTCTTGGAACTCTACCTCAACCAATAATAACTTTTTCTTTCAATATTTCATTTTTTCCTTAGACCAATAACTATCTTTTTGCAAAACAATCTTCTTTATTGTCCTTTTTTATGCTTGCTCATTTGATTTTGAGTCACAACCAACAGGAGAACTGGCTCTATGCTCTGGGATCATTCCTAATAGAGCTTGGGGGACCGTAGAACGAAAGTTGGCTTCAGGCAAGAAGGATTCCTTCTCTCCTGTACTTTTTCACTGGTCCTTTAATGCATATATATACACATAAATATTTATTTTATATATTTATTATATATTATGCATAATATATAATGTAACATATAATATATTGTATAAATTTATGTGTGTACAAATATTTTTATTCTGGAATTATTTTTGTGCTATTTTAATCTTGAATTTCTAATTATTTCCTGAATTCTGTGACTACATTGAAGGATATTTTATTTTGTTTGTTTGGTTGGTTGGTTTTTGGGTTTGGGGCCACACCTGGTGACGATCAGGATTACTCCTGGCTATGCACTCAGAAGTCGCTGTTGGCTCAAGAGACCATATAGGAGGCTGGGGATTGAACCCAGATCCGTCCTGGGTCAGCCAAATGCAAGGCAAACACCCTACCACTGTGTTATTTCTCTGGCCCAGTTCTTTTTTGTTGTTGTTCATGTCAAATGTCTTTTGTTGTTGTTGTTTTTGTTGTTGTGGGATTTGAGTCACACCTAGCAATGCTTAGAGGCTACTCCTGCTCTGTATTCAGAAATTACTTCTTGCAAGCTCAGAGGACCAACTCACGTTGGCCATGTGCAAGGCAAATGTCCTACCTGTTGTCCCTTAAATGTCACCTTTTAAAATATCTCAAACACTGTTTTGAAATAGTGTACTATAGCTTTCATTCAAATTATTATTTTGGGGGGCCATACCCAGAGGTGCTCGAGGATTACTCCTGGTATTTTTTATTTTTATATTTCAAAAATATTTTAATTTTATATCTTTATTATTTGGAGGGATGCTACTTTTTTTTTCAGTATCAGCAACCTCACTGAAAAGGGTAGAAGCCAATTCCCTTCATCTACCTTCCCTTCTCCTTTGTCTGGCAGACTTAGGCTCTGGCATTCTATGCATGCAATGGGCAGACAAGAGGACCTAGATGAAAAGCTGCAATCGTGGGGCATGTCATGACTTGGATTTTACCTCCCCACACAAGATGCTGGGTGATGAGCCATGACTCTTCTGGATCTGAATGCTGAGTCTATTCTATTTTTGATACTATGTAAATATTCTGATCTCAAGTATGTTCTATTTTCTCTTTTATTTGAACTTCGTGTTCAAACATATTTAGAAGTGTATGAGGTTTAAATTTACTTATTTATTTGTTTGGGGGCCACAGCTTGTGGTTCTCAGGGTTTATTCCTAGATCTGTACTCAGGGATCACACTTGACTGATTAGATGATGTGCTGGAGATTGAACCTGAATTCTTTTTTTTTGAGGCGGGACACACACCCAGTAACACTCAGAGGTTATTCCAGGCAATGAGCTCAGAAATCGCTCCTGGCTGGGGGGACCACATGGGACACCTGGGGATCAAACAGCAGTCAGTTCTAGACTAGTGCAGGCAAGGCAGATGCTCTCCTGCCCTGTGCCACTGCATTGGCCCCTAGAATATATTCTTATTTACGTCTATATTTTTCTTTTGTCCTCCCTCCAAATGTGGCTGTGCTCATAGCTTACTTTTGACTTTGTGCTCAGATATTACTCCTTGAAGTGCTTGGGAGGTGATATGGGGCACCAGAAATTGAACTTGAATCAGCTACATACATAGCAAATACCCTACCCATTATACCGTCCATCTGTTTTCTTCAGTTTCTTCTTTGGTATCACCAATTATGTATATATATATATTGGATCTCTGTTGTCTTCCATGTTAATTTCCTTTCTATTCTTTTTTGTTCGTTTGTTTGTTTTTGGTTTTTGGGTCACACCTGGCAGCGCTCAGGGGTTACTCCTGGCTCTACGCTCAGAAATCGCTCCTGGCAGGCTCAAGAGACCATATGGGATGCCGGAATTCGAACCACCATCCTTTGGTATTCAAGGCAAACGCCCTTCTTCCATGCTATCTCTTCAACCCTTCCTTTCTATTCTTTTTAATGCAAATGTTAATTTTTAGTATGCTTTACCCACTGTAATTCATGTTAATATTTGGGTTTTGTTAATTATAGTTAATAATGTTTCTAACATTACACCCTAATTTCTTTGATAATTTTATTTTGACATACTCTCTTACTAATAATGTAAATAAGACCATACTTTATCTCCTATTGACCTTCTATGTTGTTTTAGTGTATAGGGTAATTAATAACTTTACTTTTAAACTAATGGTGATATATTTGGTCTTTATTGATACTATGAAAATTGTAATACTTTGAGTCATTGTGTGTGTCTGCTTAAATTTCCCCCCATTTTTCTTCAGTTTTAATTAATAATCTCTGTATAGATTCTGTACTGGCTCTCTAAAAAATAAATATGTTACCAGTATTTGACTCAAAAATTTTAATTGTTTGTAGATTGTTTTATTGGAGTGGTGTCTCAGCCATAATCTAAACTATTAGGATTATCTCCAAATCACACAAAATTTATTTATGACAGGACAGTGTTGAGAATGTAGATTAGTTGTTTTACCTAGAATAGATTAATGTTGCATTTCCATTTCTTCCACTTTGATGCACTATCAGATTGTGTTTTCGATTCTTCATTAGTCTTCCCTCATTGTTTCTCTGGGATTCCTACTTGTATCTAAGCATTTCTTCAACCCATGTTTGCTATTCCTGACCTTAACATCAAAGTTATTAATGGTTTTGGCTCTTAAGGAACACTGCAGATCTTATTTGAAGTTCTACTAATCCTGAGAGAGGTGAAATGTTTTCTTTCTGCTCATCTCTATATTCTTGCTCTGTTCACTGTGTCCCCTTTTCATAGTCATTGCCTCATATGAGATAGTCTTCCTAGTTTTATGATACTATTTGAATTTCCTTTCCTCTTTTAGTGTTGGTGGGTTTTTTTTTGTTTCAGTTCACAAAGTGGGAATTTGAAAGATTATAAGGATGTAAGGCTCTTTATACTGCCATCTCACAATCAAGGATCTGTTCCTCACCTTTCCTAACAACCTTTGATATAGAAAATGTTGGAGGCTTTTTACAAGTCTAAATAGATTATAGGCTGTCCCCCCAAATGTCATTTGTAATTAGGTTGTCTGGAACTTGGAATGCATTTTCTTATAGAAACCAAGTTATAAATGGTAGTTGGCAACCAAGGCCAGCTTTTCAATAGGCTGTTTAGCTGGATGCATTGTGCTAATAGCATTATTCTGGCTTTGCAAAACTACCATTTATTAAGTTACTTGGAAAAATGAATTCCAAGTTCTTGTTAGTAGAGTTGAACAGATTTTAAAATGCAAAGTCATGCTATCTTCTAGTTTCCCAGCATTCTTTCCCATCATTCTAAGAATTGAGACAAAATCTTTGACATGATCTAGAAGTCTAATTATTTGGTCCATCTGATTTTGAACCACAATTAAAACTGGACATCTTACTTTTATTATAATATACCTTACTTCTTTCTATCGCTTGAACAGCAAAAACTATATATGTATTTGAATGCCTACTTGCTCTTCACAATGTAGCTTAAATTTTATTTATTTGGGTAACTTCATAGATCTGAAAACTGGCCAAATAACATTGTCTAGTAGCTTCATAGTGACTGCATAGTCTAGTAACATCATGCTTTCTATACATGTATATTGATACTACCCTATATTCCACATCTCTCACAGTGTCTTCCATATAGCCAATAACAAGAAATTAACAAATAAATGATTAAATAGTTTATGTCAAAAACAAAAGCACTAAAACTCAAGTACACTTGCCTGAAGACAAGAATAATTTTTGTATCCCTCACTACATCTGATACTCTGACCTGGATATCCTGCTTGGGTATTAGAGTAATCATATATGTTATATATAATTCTAAGCTTCCTCCTCATGATGACCAATTCCATATGTAAAATTTTCTATAATTATGTGCAAACTCTGAAAATTTCTGTTAATGCCCTAGATTGCATTTTAAAGGGTTCTGGTTCCACTTACTCACATAGAGAATAATTTTTCTGAATATAAAACGATTTTACATATATAGATTGGCTGTGTTAAATAGAAATTCTGATACCACTTATCATGTGATAATATCAGATTCTATAAGCTAACATATTGGTTTTATAGGATTTCTCCCTTTCTCCCTATTTAGATGCCAAATTCAGGATATTGTTCATGCTTCTAAATGACACACTATAGTTTGGGAATTGTGGTGACTCCTCCATGGACTGCAGATGCCAATCACTGTTGTTATCTCCACTTCTGACCAATTGGATTCCTATTTTCCTGGATTTTATTAATTCTCTAGAATTACTAACAGACTTCAGAATATACTTGACTTAGTAAATCACTCATTTATAATAAAAGTATATAGCTCAGGAATACCTATATGTTGGACAAGCGAAAGGAAGATTATAGGAAAAGGGTGCAGAACTTCCAACTCTTCTCAAGAAGGCAACTAACTGTCCCAACACCTCCTAATGCTCCCTAACCTAGATGCTCTTAGAAACTGTCCTTTGGGAGTTTATGGAGGCTTTATTACACAGGCATCATTAGTTATGTCATAGTCCATGGTTGATTCATTAAACCTCAATTCCTCTCCTCAGATCACTCTACTCCTAAGACCCACAGGTTCTTCTAAAAGTTCTCTCTTTAACATAAAAAACCTTTATGACTCTCATTAGTTCAAAAATGCCAAGGGCTTTAAAGGTTATCAATAGGAAAAAAGAAATATTATAGTATTTTTATTATAGCTCATAAAATCACATCCTTATTATATTTATGTCTGAACTCTAAAACCATCAAAATAGTACATTAACAGATTCCTCACAATCAAAGGAGGACAAGGTTCAATCCCTGGTACCCTAGAGAAGCCTAAACACACATCTAGGAGTAGTCCAGACCATCACGAGACCGAGTTCTCCAAAACAAAAACAAAGGAAAGAATAAATGTGGTCATAAACTCCGCATCTTCTAGGATAGTCTCATGAAAAACAAAAGAAAACAATTGGGTCTTGTTCTTTAAAGTGCTTTTAACTTGTCAGATTTTCCCCTCCTAATGCTTTCTTTTTCTCTATTTTTCGTCTTAAAATCCAGCCACTCTTCATTGATGGTGCTGCCACTCATTATTATGTCTCAGTGCTCCTTTGAAATCCTTTGATACTTCCTGCCAGGTCTAAATTGGGGAGAATAGAGACAGAGGTAGATAAAACCCTTTATGAAACACAGAAATGACTGTCCATATCATTTTAAATTAATTATTTTTGGTTTTTGGGTCACACCCGACAGTGTTCAGGGGTTACTCCTGGCTCTATGCCCCAAAATTGCCCCCTGGCAGGCACAGGGGACCATATGGGATGCCGGGATTCGAACCACGGTCCTTCTGCATGCAAGGCAAATGTTTTACCTCCATGCTATCTCTCCTTTCCCCATTTTGAATTAATTTTAATGCAGGACACTGACTCAATGTCCTCACTTGAAAACTGAAGTTGGTGTCTAACATGACGCATGGACTATTCTGTGGTCCCCAATAAAATCTACAAAGTATAAAATTGCTGAATTCACTGAAATTACTTGAGGCCTCTTCCAGGTTAAGGTGAAAAAAGTACATCTATCAGTGGAAGGTATCCTTGGAAGAGGAGTGGGGATGGATATATGGATACTTGTGATTACTGAGTTGTGCCTGGAATGGGGCACCCACAACTATGAAGGCAATAAAGGGAAAAGGTAAGGTCTGTTGTTAAGAATAGTCACCAGTTTTGAAACCCTCTTGGGGAGCCCAGCTTAAATCAAATTTTAATATCTCAGTCAAAAAAAATCTGCTCTGCTAGAGAGCATGGCAGCGGAGCCAGTGCAGGTAGGGGGTGGGATGGGGGTTCCATTCACACCCACTTTAACATGCACATAAACAGCTCAGTTGAGACACCATGCTGCTGAATCATTCTAGTTACATCTCCAAAATTCACTATTTCTAAGCTAGTAGGAGCACAGAAGATTAGATGGTTAAGTTTTATAGAAAGCCTACTAAGATCAATAAGCAAAAACAATAATAAAGAAAACTCAACTAGCACCTAACAGTTTAGTAAATCCTTGGGCAATGATTTCAGTAACACTCATTATGAGATGTTTGTGGTAACAATCAATATAAAGTAAGTTGTTCTGTGTCTGCTAAGAGGGCAGGCTTCGAGTTAGGTGGGTAATTCAGGACATGGGTGAAGGGAAGGTCACACTGGTGGTAGGATTTATAATGAAATACTTAATGCCTGAAATGACTCATTTCTGAACAATGTAATCAATTATGATATGTAAATAAAGTTTCAAGCATTAGAAATTTCTTCTGCTCTTGAGCAATGTGTTAGTGGTTTAAAGGTAATGCAATGAATCTATCACCATGGGGCAAAGAATGGATTTTGCATAGAAATATTAAAACCTGAGCTATGAAGATATGTTGATCTAGCACCCCTATCTTGTCCTGATCAGAGAACATTACTAAAACCTTTCATTGTCCATAAGCAAATAAATTTTGTTGGCAAGACCAAGCTTTGTGGATACTGGTTAAATTTATTTGTGTGAACTTGTTATCTGCTGCACAAAACTAATTGATTTTATTTCTCTTTGGAAAAAAACAGTGTGAATAGGGTTCATGAAACAATTTTCAAAAATTTGATAAAAATAACTAGAAGTACTTGTTGAAGTAAATCAGATGAATAACATTAGAAATGCCAGATTACAAAATGTGGGAACCAACTATCACTCCTTTGAGCCACTCTAACACATTCATCCATTCATTCCTCACTCAGCTACTGTACCTCAAGCTTCAAACCATCTGGAACTTACAGATAGATGGAAAAGAAAGACACAGATGATCCAACAAAGCCATTTAAGCATTCTATTGGAGTGAAGTGAAGACTGTTGTCAGAACATTGAAAGGGGGGTAGCTAGTTAGACTAGAGATATTGAGGAAGGCATTAAAGAGGAAATGACTTTGGGGATCAGTTCTATGAACAGAGGTTAAACAGGCCAATTAAGGGGAGAATAGAAGCTCTGTATATGATATTGCCATGTCTTCATTTGATTAAAGAAAATGTCAGTACTTTTCTATGAAACAAGATTTTTTCTGACACACTTATGCAGGCTTATGCAGGCTTTAGTCATATTTGTCAGTTGAAGTGAAAAGGAAGGGAAATCCATTCAGGTACCCATGGTCACATTAATACAAGTTAGGCATCCACAGCTACACTTGCAATTGGAAAGGGCTGGTCTAGGACCTAACTACTTACTTTTAAAATGAGAACACATTAAGCGGAAAGATAGCATGGAGGTAAGGCGTTTGCCTTTCATACAGAAGATCATCAGTTCGAATCCCGGTGTCCCATATGGTCCCTCGTGCCTGCCAGGAACAATTTCTGAGCATGGAGCCAGAAGTATCCCCTGAACACTGCCGGGTGTGACCCAAAAATCACAATAAATAAATAAATAAATAAATAAATAAATAAATAAATAAATAAATAAAATGAGAACAGAGCTAAATGAGATGCTGTTCATTCATGGAACATATTAGCAAAAAGTGGCCCTCGAATCTTCCCTGTAATATTGTACCGAGCACCATACCCACACCTTCAAATGCAATGCACAACACAATCCAACAATGGCAAACATCTTCATCCTTTTGACAAAAAAGACCAACAAAATCTCAAATTCTATTGGTTGAAAGCATATAGATTTGACTTATTTTGGAGTTGGAAGCTTTTTTTTTTCTAAGAAATTTGGTAACTTTAAAATGTGAAAGTTTGGTAGATGATGATATGTACTGATGTGCCAACAATGGTTTCCTTGGGGGTAAAATTTTTTAAGCTAGGCTGAGAAATTTTGGAGCACATACCTCTTCTTTTGAATTATAAAAAGAACAAAGGCAATAGAAAATGAACATTTTTCCTGGGATGGTATACAAAGAGTAATCTATTGTGTCATAAAATACTGTCTGCTATGAGTATCATTTATTGGCTTTTGCTTCTATGAAAAACTTTCTTTTTTTGCTTTGAAGAGTCAAAAGGGCATCACCAGGAACTGGGGAAGAAGGAAGGCTTCTATATTGATCTTTCTCACTGACACTTGCTCTTATGCTGGGACAGGAGATGTACCAGGTTCACAGGCAGGTGTGGGATCTGTTTAGGAGGAACATAGATAAGTAAGCAGGGGGTACTTTTCAAGTACTCAGCAAGTAAGCAGCGGATACCATTTGGGCCCCAGACCCTCTTGAGATCTGCTCTTGGTATCTTCACGTTGGTGTGTAGTTAATCGAGACAGAATTCAGACTTTGAGGAGGGACATATATATGAGTGATGCCACAAAGAAAAGATGGAGTGTGGAATCCAGGGATCCTCATAACTCAGGGAAGACATGTCACTCTGAGGAATAGCCTTGAACTGGAGAGATAGCAGTACGTCCTAGAATTCCTATGGGTTCCTTGTTCATAGCACAACAGAGCTGCAGAGGACCCTATATGTCAGCATGGAGTCTAGCTTTTTCTTTTATCAACAGGGATAGTGAAGTACCTGAGAATCTGAGAGAGAAAGAAAGCAAGCAAATGTTTGAGCAGCAATGCTTCTGTCTCTCTGCCAGATGTGGGAACTGGAAATATAAACCTGATGGGGACCATAGCCTCAGGGAGTGTGGTCATATAGCTATCCAAATAAATCTGCAGGATTATGAGGTGAGTGTAACAGGATATGTAGCTGATGTGGGGCACAGGCAAGACTGAGAGAAGAACTGATATGTGCTCTGTGATCAACCTTCTATCTAATGCTTGGAAACAGACCCATGGAAGTAAGACACAGTTGCAGTGCAGGGTCAGCCACTTGAGATTCATGGTTCAAGTTTTTTTCATCTCAGCTTTCTAGGATTGTTCTTGAGGCTGATCAAAAAGGTGCCCACATATCCAACGCATGGTAGGTTTAAGTGAATGGAAAAATTCCAGTTCTATAAAATGGCACACCCAATTGGAAACTGTCCCCTCTCTATTAGAATATAGGACCCAGAGGAGTTGATTTGCTTCTCTGGGTCCCAGGCTCTCTCCCCAGCTTCTGTCCAGAGCCCCTGGAACATGAGTAAGCTTGTGCCGCCATGGGCTTTAGATCCCCATCAAAATTTGTATCACAGACTCTCCTTCCCAGCTACACAACCAGTCTTTGCAGCATACTTTCCTCCATCTCAAAGTAGTTATGGGAAGAGAGGCCCCAAGTACTGCTATCAAGCTGGAAAAAATGACACCACTGAGGCCCAGACCAGCTTCAAAGTCTGCTATCAGAAGCTTCCCCCATCCCGATCCTGAGGCAGAGAGGTGCAGGAGCCCCAGGAGCTCTCTTTAATGCAACTGGATTAATTGCCTGCTCAGAAAACAGCTCAATTCTAAATGATCCTAAATGGCCTCTAATACCTGTAATCTTCCCTCTACCACGTTGCCCTGCCACATTACTAAAGCAGGACTGGTTCTAGGAGCTGCTTTGCTCAGTAAACAGCAGGCAGCATTGCGGGAGGCCAAGAAACTCAGGCGCAGTTCCAAGAGAAGGCTGAGAAATTGATGAAAATGCCACTGGCCTATTCACCAACCTAATTTGATTCCAGAAAACCAAGCAGAGGAATTTGGATGGGCCTGTTCTACAAATACAATGTTCCTTTGCAGGACTGAATAATCCATGTGGGTGGGTACTGGAGCTAGCCTTGTCCTTTCTATTCAGGTCTAGGTGTCTCTTTTAAGGTCCTTTATGCCCCCTCTGAAGGACTCAGAGAGGGCTGACATGACACCAAGATGCTGTTTGGCCAATCAAATGCCTGGCAAGCAGGTGCAGACTGGGGGCTCAGGCATGCACATAGTTGGAAGAAAACTATGAGCGTGGACTCCAACTGACAGCCTAGTTCTGTCCTTATGTAGCTGAGGTGATAGTAGTCACAAGGTGTAAGTAACTTCTTGATGCGTTAGTTACCTGTCTAAAAAAATGGAACAATACTATTACCACCTACTTCAAGCTGCCGTGGCAAAGGTCAAAAGCTTTACTAAAAAATGCTATCACTTATTATTTTGTCACATCATATATATTGTCATATATTACATTCCTATATAATATATACCATCACAGACAACATTATATCATTATATACTGCCTATGACCCAAGGTACATAATTATATAATCTACATTATCAAGCCCTTTAACCTTCCTAATATATGCTGCGGGCAATAAGAAGACAGACTGTGATTATAGTCTGCATGGTTTGCTCTTTAGTTTTGGCCTCCCTGGAAAAGTTACATATGCAGCTTTTCCAGCCTCAGTGCCCTGTCAACTAAGCAGGACGGCTGCTGTGTGGGTAAAGAAGGCAGCAGTGTCAGAGGACCAAGAGGCACAGGATGGCCAGGAATATGAATCATCTTCCTCTTCATCCAGCAAGCCCAACCCCTCTCTGCCAACCTAGCCATGCCGCCTCCAGCTGCTCACCCTCACTGATCAGGTAGGCAATTTCTATAGAGATAGAGATGACACATTGACAGTCCCTCACTGGTGTGATGGGTCTGAAGTGGGTGTACCAGACCCATCTGCAAAGCAGAAGACAAAGAGCAGGGACCAGGGTTCCCTCCTGGGAATCAGGTTAATGCCTTGGATGCTTGAATCTGATGCCATTTGAGCTGGTAGTGCCTACTGGTACTCTCTGAGGTATTTGTGCACTGGTTTCCAGTAATGAGAGACATGAGACTTTGACAAGTGGAGGCAGCAAAAAGTGAGTGTGGATTTTTCTCAAAGGCAACCTTTGGCACAACAAAGACAGCAAGGCTGAGATACAAAACTAGATGCTACAGACCACAATCAACTTTTTGCCATTGCTCTCAGACAGTTGCTATTCCTGCAGACCTGGGCAGATGCCAGCTTCTCTCCTGATGGGCTGCCATGTGGTGATGCCATGTGGTGACTTGGCCTCAATTGATTCCTCTATGAAATGGGTCTCACCATTACATGAGGATATATGAGTGGATTATTGACTATGGTCAGTGTTTACTGGAATAGGCAACTCCAACCCCCAACCTAAGTTCATGATAAAAATGAGAAAACAGGTAAAAAAAAAAGGCTGGAAAGACTGTATGGTAAACAGAACACTTGCCTTGTACATAACTGACACCAATTTAATCTCTAGCACCCCAGATAGTCTCCCCCATCAGAAATAAGCCTTAAGCACCACCAGATGTGGCCCCAAACCAAACTAAAACAAAATAGAGAAAAATGGAGATTCACAAACCTACTCAAATGCCAGACAACTAGAAAATCAGGAGCTATGTACGAAGGCCCTGGCAAAAAGTAAAGTCTAATTCAAAATACAGCTAGTGTATGTAACTCAGAGAAAGAGGCTCAGGGCCAAAATATGGTACTAATTTAAGATGAGAGTTGATGGAACAACAACTCATATCATGGAAATATCCCAGAGTAATGGTGTCCTAATTAAAAAACAACAACAGAGGTGCTCAGGGGATGCCCCCAGAGTCTGAGGATTTTGTGATCATTATGGCAGAAATAGTCTCAAAATTTACTTGATTCAGAAAGGACAGGGATCTGAAATTGTCTTCAAGACTTTGGGTGGCAGTTGGAACAGATCACGACCTGACACACAGTAGGGTCTGTTAGAAGTCACTGCATCACCTTGGGTCTCAGGAATTCTAAACATAGCAGGGCATACAAACCCTACTCTATTGAACAGAAAGACTCTATGGGGTCTTGTTAAGTCTTGACAACCCTCACAGTTCCTAATGAGGAAAGAATAACTTCCCTGATTGTGTGTAAAGCGAACCATCTCTCCACATATCTATCGGAATTCATTGATGCTAGGGTCAGAGACCACACAGATAAATATTCAACCATCTCAAACACAATGACTTCTCAGAGTCAGCCATATTTTTCTGTTTTGCCAAAGAAACCAGTGTTTATCAAAAACTATTTAAACTTGGGGCCGGCATGGTGGCACAAGCAGTAGGGCATTTGCCTTACATGCACTAACCTATAACGGACCGCAGTTTGATCCCCGGTGTCCCATATGGTCCCCCAAGCCAGGAACAATTTCTAAGTACATAGCCAAGAGTAACCCCAGAGTGTCACCCGGTGTGGTCCAAAAAGGCAAAAACAAACAAGCAAACAACAACACAACAAAAAACAACTATCTAAACCTGCTACAGGATCCTTGAATGCTCCCAGCAATCCAGGAAAATGGATATTATTCTGATTTGATGGAAATCAAAACTCAATCCCAAGGGAGGAAATGACTCCTGTGCCAGACTGTTGGTGATTTGGGAACACATGGCTTGTATCTAAGATTTTTCTGCCAGCATTTAGATCCAAGTTTGTATTGCTCACAGATTCTAATTTACTGTTCTCTGTTTTAGTATATCTGTATGAATGAATCACACTTCTGACTATTTATCATGATTAACCTCTATGCTGGGGAGGGATATAAGTGTTCAAGCCCTCTAGTTAAGTGTCTATGAAATGAAGATACTAATAGTCTACTCACCTATTTGTTGCAAGATTCACTGAGAAAGCATAGAAAGCACCTTGCATCACAGAGAGAAGGTGCTTTGACTCCCTAAGATTATGGCAAGTGCCAGGGTCTCAAACTCAATTTACCTGGGGGCCGCAGAAGGCAAAGTCGGGGTGATCCTTGAGTGCAAAGTCAGTAGCAAGCCTTGAACATTGGGGGGTGTGACCCAAACAATTAAAACAAAACAAAATTCCTCTAGGACAGGGCCACAAAATGTTGTATGGAGTGCCGCAAACGGGTCACGAGTTTGAGACCCCTAACCCATAAGATTGACAGAAATTAGATAAACACCGTAAAGATGAATGTTGATAAAGATGGCAAGAAACAAACACTTTCTGACATCTCTGGTAGAAAGAGAAATTCCAACTGATAAGGCAACACAGGAGAACAAATTGGCAATGCCTAAAAAATATAAAATATTGATGACATGTTAAGCTGCCTAGGAGAGAAGCCTATGCCCGAGAACTTGATTGGGAAGGGTTTTAATATAACTTACTTTGCTAAGGCAAAACTATACAGTCAACAATCTATCTGTTCATGGATGGACTAATGACTCACTGATGAAGAAAATGTACTTTTCCAAAAAGGAGAGATGAAAAAAGTAAATTATAGAATGTTCAAATTTTGTTTAAAGCAAATCTCAAATGTCAATATGTTTAAGAGATAATATGTAATATAAGAGGCCTTCAGGGAAAGGAAGCCTTTTACACTGAGAGTTTAATTACTATGAAGCGGTGAGTGGTCATGAGCCTAGAATTCTCTCATGTTCTAAATTTTTATAGGTGAGTGTGCATTCATTTATAATTTGTGTACACACAGACAAAACAATAAACTTTCAACTCAATTGTAGTATATTATGTACCAATGCTGTTTTCATTTCCCCCCAAATAAGGTAAATAAGTAAACAAAGCTTCAGTGTATCTACTCACTGATTATACTTTGAAATGCCATCACTGGGTTTTACTGAGAGGAATGTTCACCCTCATTTGCTGTTTATGAAAGAGACATTGTGCTTAAGAAACCTGTTTTACTAGGAAGGAGAAGATCAAGGGTGGAGAAACTACCAATTCTATAAACTACCAAGTCTATAAACTCAGTTGACTTTCCATCTCTTTATTCATTCCATGGGTCTTCTGAACACAGCCTATATCTGAGGCTCTATGCTAACTGCAAGAGACCAGAAGAGATAAGAGAACTGTGCTCTTCTCTCAATGTATGCAGCCAGGAGGGATGAAGACAGAGCATTAAACACACAAAATATGTGCAATGCTGGACATGGACCTCAAATAGGAAGCAAAACAAAACCATTAGGTTCAGTTCTAGCTCATTTGGCTCTCCAACATGGCCCGCAGAGCCAAATATTTCATTTCCTTCAGCTATTTCCCAAATTTAGAATAGTTGTGAAAATAGTGATTGAACTTTGAGAATATGCCAGATAACCTTCCAAACTTTAGAGGAGGAGGAGAGTAGAAGAAAAAAGCAGACAAATAAATATTGACTTGAGGTCACACAGTTAACAAAGGTTGGAGCCAGGAGTTTAATAAAAGACTTTCTGGCTGGCATCCCATGCCAGCTGCCTTCTCCAAAATATTTCAAGATGCCAGCAGGACATCAACTCAAGGTTCCTTTTCCCGGTCTTTTGTGAAATCAAGGGCATTGCCATTAAAGCATCGAAAGTTGGAGAGACAGTAAAAGGAGTGAATTCTTTGAAGCTAAATTTCACATCCCTGTTGGGAGAAATAAACAAACTCTGTAAAGAAAGACATATTTTTCAGAAAATGAAAGTGTCTGAGAGCCTCTTGACCATAACTACCTAATCAGAGCAACTTGCTAATTGTCACTAATGTGATTAGTAGAAATAATTGGCACTTGGAAATATTACACATAAAGCCACATGGGGACTGACTTGTGCCATTGTTGGAAATAGTATCACTCCGTACAGAGAGGATGAGACAATTTGGTGTCCGTAGGGACATCTTAATGGTCTTGTTTATCCCTCTGATAAATCTTGAGTGTGCTGTTTATTAGACAAAGGCTCTGAGATATTAGTGACTATTTATAGAGGCCACTCACAAATAATAGTAGTTTTCTAGACTCTATGTGGCCACTTCTTGTCTTTCATATTATGCCTTTATAGTATATCTTATGCACTACATTACACTCCTGGATAAACTTTGCATTTTGATGAACCCTATTCAAGCCTTCCAAATTCCATGAGATTAAAGTTAGTTATCTTCTTCTGTTATTTCCAAGTGATATATGCACACAGTTCTGTTCTTACTAAGACACTGGATCAATCTCTTCCACTGGCAATCAGAGTCTGGGGGTATGTACTAGGATATTTTCATTGCTGGATCTCAGATCAATGATCATGTGTGGCTCTCAGTAAGTCACAGATTTTACTGACTGCTTCTGTATCTCCAAGAGACTCGGGAGCCTAGCTGATTTAGGCTTGAAGAAATGGGTTTGCAAATGTATATGCTGCACTACCAGGACTTTATATACAAATACCACACAGGACTGACTATCCTTGTCAAACTTTTACTTTTTGGAGAATTCCTGGAAATCCTCTGGATTATTCCTGAATCATTATTCAGGGGTTGCTCCTGGTGGTAATCAAGGGAACCATATGCAGTACTGAATATTTAGATATAAATGCCTAAATCCTTATACTGTCTCTCAGGCCCCTGCAAAACTTTATCACATGAGAACAAGCCATATGCCATAGATAACACAATTTATTCACTTTAAAAACCCATCACTTCTGTTTCAGTTAGTTTGTGTGGTTTTTTTTTTGGGGGGGGGGTTGTTGGACCACATTGGTGATGCTCAGGGGTTACTCCTGGCTATGTGCTCAGAAATCACTCCTGGCTTGGGGGACCATATGGGATGCCGGGGATCAAACCCAGGTCCATTCTGGGTCAGCAGCATGCAAGGCAAACCCCCTACCTCTGCGCTGTCACTTGACCCCTTTTCAGTTAGTTTTAATGTGTTTCTAATGTCTGTAAATTTTTGAGTTGGAACTAGTCAACAAGAACCCCTTTTTCAGTTTCCCTGCTTAAGTAGATGACCAACTTCTATTTTTCTATTTCTTTTTATTTTTATAATTTTTATTGTGACCAAAGTGAAGTTGCCCTTGCTTTGTGAGCAGATAATTCACCATTCATCTGTTGCCTTTTTTCCATCAATCACTTTTTAAAAAAAATTTAATTGTGAACAAAGTGAATTACTAGTCTTTTAAGGTACATTGTGACAATGAATCAGGGCCATCCCCACAACTAGTGTTGTCCCCCCTCCACCCCTGTTCCCAACATCATCTCATATCTCCTCCCCTTGGCCCCCTGGACTGCTAGTGTAACTAGTCTCTGCTGTGTTTAGCTTGTTGTAGATTGGGTGTCGATTCTGCTGTCATTGACTTTGAGTTTGGAGTTTAAGTCTGATCGTTTTTATTTCCACTCAATGTTATATGACAGTTTGCTCCTGGTACCATCCCTTTTTTCCCCTTCAATTTATGAGGCAGAATACTTTTCTATTTCCTTTTTTTTATTTGTTTTTTTTTGGGCCACACCTGATAGCACTCAGGCATTAGTTCTAGCTCTGTGCTCAGAAATTGCTCCTGGCAGGCTTAGGGGACCATGTGGGATGCCAGGAATCGATCCTAGGTCTGTCCTAGGTAGGCCACGTGCAAGGCAAATGCCCTACTGCTATGCTATTTCTCTGGCCCTGCTTTTCTATTTTTTTTATTTCTTCTCTCTTTTTTCCTTCCCTTCTTCACAGTCTAGTCTTAGTCTAAGTCCCAACAGTTTTCACAAAATGTGGGTAGAAAGATAAAGAGTCAAAACAAACAAACAAACAGAACCAAGTTGGAAGAAATGAACTTTTCTGAATTGAAGTCAATAGCAACTGTTATTAACATCCCCAGAGGTAAACGAGCATATTGTAAAATTGTGAACAATATGTTAGAACACAAAGGACATTCTGAAAAATAGTAAGGAAATGTTGAATGTTAAAAATATGGTAGTGGGTATTAAGACTCAATAAAAAGCTGAGGAAATCTCTTAAAAAGTAGAACAAAAGGTTAAATATTTTTGGATAAGAAAAGAGTATTAGCACCCAGATTGTTCAGAAATCAAATAAATAAAAGTTCCAGGGGACAAAAAGAAGAATATGAAAAGTAATAAACAACAAAAGTTTAATAAAACTTCCCTAGAAATCAATGTTGTATACTGTCAGAATGAAACAGAGCACTATGTTCTTAACTAAATAAATCAATCACAGAGATCCACAGTAATGAGTATAATAATAATATTTTAGAATTCAAATTTCTGTGGGAGGTTTCCGTGTTTGGGTAGGAAGTAGGGTGTATCTTCTAACCAGTAATCAGGATGACTCTGGTTTTCATACACAGAATGATCTCTCTCATATGTGGGACTTAAAGTTACATAGTGAGGTAAGCAACAAAGATGCAAAGACAGCATAACTGGGAGAACTGAACCGAACAATTGAGTTGGGGTGAGCATAGGTAAGAGAGAGGGTTGGCTGGGTTCCTTGGGGGTAGGGTGATGATGGGTGTTATAGATTAAAGCATTTCCTTAAGATTATTATCTCTTCCTGTTTTCACACTTACATCCTGCCAGATGGGGGTGCTGTGGAGAGCCGAATAAATAGTTTGGGAGCAAGTGCTCAGGGTCTTTTGGAGCATTTTAATAGATGGCTCTAGGTTTTTTTGGAGCTGGTGGTAGGCTGACAAAGGACTCTACATCCGACCTTCTTGTCCCTTTTACCCTCTGTCTATGTGGATAATTTGCCGCGGATAAATATCACCAAGATGTCTTTTCCCTCCAAGGGGACAGGGGAATGGAAATGAATTTCTCATTCTGGAGCTTACTGAGAATCAACAGCAATGGGTACACTGATGACAGGTGGTGTGTTGTAATTATTGTAAACTAAAATTAAATTTAAAAAGTTACTTGAAAAAAACACATTTTTGGTCTTCTCAAAAGCAATTCTGGGAGCTGATGCCTTTAGCTTTATTTCCAGATAAATCACTAATATAGTATCCGGGTTTTTTGTGGAAGGTCTTCAAACATTCTCTCCTGCTGACACTTCCTCAGGAAAACAGAGCAGTAAGCAAAAGGGCGATGGGGGCAATCACTGAAGACCTTTGGACTACCGAGGTAGGAGGACCCAGGATAAAAGCTGTGAACCAGGCAGAGAGCAAATTCCAGAGGATAGCAATTTCTGAGAGACTCTGTAGGAGGATGAAATAAAAAATAACTGAAGCATCTGATTATCTTGAGAAGAGCTGTAGATAATTGGCAGAGTTTGGGCTGAATTAGTAATAAAAACAAAAATGAAGCAAACAAACCATAAACAAGTCAAATATTAGCTTCAGGGAAAACATAATAGTTGAGAATGAAGGGAAAATAATCATAATTTACTGCATGGCTCAGTTCTGAATGGCATTTACATAGTCAAAATATTGTAAACACTGAATGCTGATCTAACCAAAATTAGGCTATAACTTTATTCGAGGGACAGAGAGGTGGATGGGAAGGGTACTTGTGTGCATTTAATGGAAGGGGGGCAAGAGAAAAATATCATTTTTCTCACTAATAAATTAACAGATAATGGTAAAATGGAAAAATTATAAGAATCAATACAACCTTTTAATTTCATATTATGAAGCTAAACTAAATAGATAGTTGTTTCCGGTTGTGAAGGAATGAGTTGAGGGTCTACTTTTATTCCTTTATTTATTTATTTTATTTATTTATTTATTTATTTATTTATTTTTTGGTTTTTGGGTCACACCCAGCAGTGCTCAGGGGTTACTCCTGGCTCCATGCTCAGAAATTGCTCCTGGCAGGCACGGGGGACCATATGGGGCACCGGGATTCGAACCAATGACCTTTTGCATGAAAGGCAAATGCCTTACCTCCATGCTATCTCCCGGGCCCCTATTCCTTTATTTTATAAAGAGTGACAATACATTTATAGCATTGTATTGTCTTTAGTGGTATTGCATGTTTACACAGGCAGGTTACAAAAAAAGTAAAACTTAAGTGGATCTACCATTTTAACCCTGTGTTGCTCTGGGGTGAAGTATTCAAAGAAAAGTATGGGCTGCAATGGAAACAATGCATATATTATCTCAAACTTAATATCATACCAAAAAAGAAGATGATTTTGAATGTGAACATGAAAAATGAATGATAATCTATCTTAGAAAACTCTAAGGAACATTGTATGCAGGGAAAAGAGCCAGAGAAGTCTATTCTCCAAGATATCAAGAATATTTTGATTTCATAAAGTAAAAACACAGGAATCTGATATACTATGGGACAAAAAATTTCAAAGATTTTTGAATTCAAAAATTAATAATAAATTCAATCTAAATGTCATGGAAATAGGATAAATTGATGAGAAATGGGAGAAAATATTTTGTAACTTATGCTAGATGACCATTAAATAAATAAATGCAATTAGATTCTCACTTCACAAAGGTAAATTTCAAATAGGATGACAAGATAAAATATTTACTGTAGAAGATGAAAATAAGGGGCTTGAGCGGTGACACAAGAGGTAAGGTGTCTGCCTTGTGTGCACTAGCCTAGGACAGACCGCAGTTTGATTACCTGGTGTTCCATATGGTCCTCCAAGCCAGGATTGATTTCTGAGCGCATAGCCAGGAGTAACCCCTGAGCATCACTGGGTGTGGCCAAAAACAATAAATAAATAATTAAAGATAATTAACTTAGTAAAAATCTATAGTAATCTTAGTAAAATCTAATTAGTTTACCTAAGGTTGCATAAACAATATAAATTTTGATATTGTTGTTGTTTTGGAGCCACACTCAGTGCTCAGGGATTAGTTAGTCCTGACTCTGATTCAGAAATAACTCCTGACAGGATTGGGGGACCATATGGGATGTAGGGGATTGAACTCAAACTAGCTGCGTGCAAGTCAAACACCCTACCTACTGTGTTAATCCTCAGGCCCCAGTAGCATAAAATTTTGATAAACATTAAAATCTAAAGATTGGAACAAGGTAGAGATACTCAGTATCAGTAGTCTGGTTATTACGGAAAGGGTAAAGAAACAAAGAAGAGAATAAGAATTTGAAGGAAGGTATTTGTCATTATTTGAAGATAATACAATCACATTAATTGAAATATAACACACAAAATATTAGAATCAAATTTTACTCTGAACCAGATAAAATATTTTTTTTCAGATAAAATATTGACATAGAAAAAACAATATTTCAATTTTCACCATCATTAAAAAAAACTTAATGTATAATTTAAAATATACCATATGCCATGGCTATATAAACAACAATACACTAAGAATTAATGCCATCAGCCACTCAGAAGAACTATATAAAAACAACTTTTAAAAACCTAATAATGGGCATGGAAAAAACCTGAACCAAACTAGTCATTCCATATTTTTTATAGGATGAAATAATAACTTTAAATGCCATTAAAAAATTTAAATTAATCTATAAGCTCAATTCAATCTCATAAAAATTCTAAATAGGTGCTTTCAATAACCAGATAAATTTAATTTAAAATTTATAAAAAAGAATAATAGTCCATAATGAGTCAAGAAGGGCCCTGGGATTTGCACTATCCAATACTGAGAATGATTAAAAAGGTACAGCTATAGTGGAATTGAACAAAAAGCTGGTAGACACACTATTAAAAATATACAACTGAATATATATTCTAAAGGTTAAGTTATACATAATGAGTAGCCAATGACAGATTAATAGATATATTGAAAATATTGAATCACCCTCTGGAGAAAATAAAGCATAATACTCAGGGTTATATTCCAAATTAATCAAATTCTAAAACATGAAAAGTAAAACAGTAAAATTAATGGAAGAAAATATAATATCTTTGTTGAAGAATAGAAGTCTTCTTAAATCTTTAAAGACATGCTTCACAAAGCAAGAGCTGAATTTTCAATTCTATAAAAATTATGGAGTTATATCAGTAAAAACAAAACACAGGAGAAAAGATACTCGCTATGTCTAAAACTGACAACTGAATAATACTTGGGATATATTCAGCTTTTGAAAATTTAATAGAAAAGACAGAAATACTTCTAAGAAACAGACAGAAGGTATATGAATAGACAATAAAGAAAAAAAAGAAAACGCTAAAGTGTTAATAAGCATAAGATTGATGTTCAAGTTCATTAGTAATCAGAGAAATAAAACAATGTACTGTCACTTGTGTTTAATGGACTTCTAGAAATAAAAGAAAAGTTAGAAAGAACTAGATGAGAGCAAAGCTTTGGAAATAAAGGAACACTCAATTGACAATTCTGGGAGTGCAAATTGGCTCACCCCATCCTCAGTATTTAGCTTAATGAATGTAACCTGTAACCCAGAAATTTAAAACTTGATTTTATAGTCCAAAGAATATCCCAGAGATCCCTAAGTAACTGGGCATAATCAAGATGCCAGATTATACAGTGGGCGTTTGTGCCTGTTGTGGAGATTTAGAGTCAATCAATGGTACTCATTCCTGAGGAACAGATAGAAGGGTTGAATATAATTCCAAGGTTATAAATTGGGTGTAATGTACTTCTACTAGTTCAAAACTTAAAAAAATAAATTGCTGGAGTTGGAGTGATAGCACAGCTGGTAAGGTGTTTACCTTGCACACAGCCGACCCAAGTTAGATCCACAGTATCCTAAATGGTCCGCTGAGCCTGCCAGGAGTAATTTCTGAGCACAGAGCCAGGAGTAATCCCTGAGAGTCAATTGGTGCGGCAGAAAGAAAGGAAAG
>PVKC010003560.1:0-38623 GCA_004027635.1 Crocidura indochinensis | reverse complement strand
TGCTGAGGGGTTACTCCTGGCTATTCGCTCAGAAGTCGCTCCTGGCAGGCACGGGGGACCATATGGGGAACCGGGAGATCGAACCGCGGTCTGTCCTAGGTTAGCACAAGGCAAGGCAGGCACCTTACCTCCAGCGCCACCACCCGGCCCCCCTGGCCCAATTTCTTAAATTTTTAATAGAGACTAATTTTTTAATAATTTAGTGGAGTTGTACTTATCTCCACTAACTATACAAAAATATGTTTCTTGTCATAAAATGGTTTAGTTATTTATTACTAAAATATTTGCTGTTATTTGGAAACTACTAAGGCTATTCTTACTTAAAAAATTAATAGGACTTAATTTCTGTTGTTAATGATTTTGTACTTAAAATAGGTAGTTTTACTTTCCCTGGATTTTCTTTGTTGGGAATAACTAGATTTGAAGTAAGAAAATACAGTTTTCTAAGTATCAAAAAAGTAGGATTCCCCATTCAGGAATTACTTGAAAAGGTTCATGGTGTATTATTTTTCTATTTCTCAGTGGTTAGCATATTACAGGAAGAATTGTTATATGAAGACTTCTACTACAATATCAAAAGCGTTTTTTGTTCCTTTGCTTATTTGTCTTTTGGGACCACATTAGGGGGGCAGTTATTAGAGATTACTCTTGGCTCTGTGCTCAGTAATCACACTCCCAGTGTGATCTCTCAGGATGCTAGGGATCATCCTGGATTGGTAACACATAAGGTAAGCACCCTATTCACTATACTACTCTGTTGGTCATCCCAAGTAAAATTACTGACTCTGTTTTTAAAGAATGGATGTCTCCAGTTATTCAGAATAGACCTCTATTATATGTAATATTCAGTAGATAGATGATTTTTAGATTATTTCAATTGAGATTCTGTAGTAATACGAGGAATTATTATTGTTCTCCAAACTACTGAGAATAAAAATGAAATGTTGTGCCCAGAATTTGAATTTTCACCAGAATAATCTATCAGAGAAACATACTTACAAGACAACCATATAATTAAAGGACATCAAATCTGCTATTTGGATATCCCACTTTTCTTTGTGTGTCTTTTCTCCAACTGTCAATTCTACTCTTGATGAGCCACAGAGAAACAGACTGTTAGGGAAAAATCTTCTTACCATACCTACATGACTACAATGACATTGATGGCTAATTCTCTGCCTTGCCATGCTGTATTTTTTTTTCAAGTTTTTCTTTAATAGTATTGTTCACTCTCTGGGTTCCAAATGTGTGTCTCAACCATAACTACTTTTATTTATATCCTTAGAGGCTTTTCTTCCTTGTGCATCTTTCTGGAAAGGAATATTTGATAGTTTAATATATGTTGTTTGTACAGAGATTAAGAGAATTTTGATCAGGTTGGACAATTGTTTCTAAATATATCTGCTAAGATTTATCTAACGATTTTGTTTTGTTGAATTTTTTTTGTTCACTCTATAGCATCACCAACCAGCTTTCCTTGCTTAGCAAACACAGCTAGTGTTATGGAGATCTCTATCACTTGGATTCCACCTGGCACCCAGTGTTGGCTAGAGTTGTATTGCATTTCACCTCACATCACTGTCTTGATTAGAAAGTAAAATTTAAGATTTTGGAGATATTTGAAAGTGTGGTAGCCTCCCTCAATCACATCACTAGAAATAGTTTTCTAACTAATTTTTGTAAGTTCAATCCTGCTAGTAAAAACATATTAGCAAACTCGAGGCCCGCGGGCCGCAAAAAGCCCTCCGTACAACATTTTGTGACCCTGCCCTAGAGGAATTTTTTTTTGTTTTGTTGTGTTTTAGTTGTTTGGGTCACACCCCCCAATGTTCAAGGCTTACTACTGACTTTGCACTCAAGGATCACCCGACTTTGCCTCCTGCGGCCCCCAGGTAAATTGAGTTTGAGACCCCTGGACGACTTGGCACATATAACCATGTCATGAAGTAGCAGGGGAAGCTGAATTTATTGTGATTTTTGAATTTTAAGAGATGAAGTCTTGCTCTATCCCTCCCCCTCTCCCTATTTCCCGTCCCTCTCTCTCTCTTTCTCATTCTTACTCCTTTTCTCTCCCCTTTCCTCTATCCCTCTCCCTCTCACCCCTCATCTCTTCCTTTCCCTCTCTCCATCTCTCTTCCTCCTCTTCTCCCTCTCTCCCTTTTTCTCCCCTTTCTCTCTTTTCCCATTATCCCTCTCTCTTCCTCCCACTCCTTCTCTCCCTCTGTCTCTCAAAGAGAAAAAAAAGAGATGTATGGCTTACTATTATTTTATCAATATTATTATTTTTATTTTGAGACCATACCTGACAAAACTAAGATGTTTACTTCTAGCTCAGTGCCTGCGCTCACTCCTAGTGGATCATGGGGAGCTGGGATCAAGATCAGTGCTTGACATAGGCAAAGCATATGCTCAAGACCATTGGGTCAAACCCCAGCCTTGCTTTACCATTCTTCTATGATTCTATAATCAAATATTTTTCATCTTTATGTCCCTGTTTGGAGTTTGGGGAGGTAAAATATCCTCGCTTGAAGTTTATGTGACAGCTCCTGTCTGGAAGTACATATCTTGGTATATACATTTTACTTTGATTAGACCATATCAGAGCTTTAACAAATATATTTGGACCAATCTCTGACTCTTGGTTTGACTACACTAGTCAGTGGAAGCTCTGCAACAGAGCATTTTATTATTAACAGTTACTTTTCTCATTATTATTAAATTAAAGGTACATACTTCATAACATTTCTATGTTGGTTTTTCTACATTTTGGTGTTATCTATTGAGCCTCAACTATCTTTGACTATCATTGTATTAGATGTGTGCAAAAGTTTTTCTGAAAACTTACTAAATGTGTATAAGTTGTATAATATTCTGACTAGACCAGTAATAAAACCATACCTTTACTTTCTGCCTTTGAAGCTAGCTCAATAGATTGTGTGGTTGGACATGCATCCCAATGTCTAATGTGTATCCACTTTATCATGTGTGCCAGTCTCACTGATTTCAAATTATATCTCACTGGTCTTTATTTGCATTTCCTTGATGATAAGTGGTGCGGAACATTTTATATGCCTTTTGGCCATCTGTATGTCTATTTTCAAGAAAATTTCTGTTTTTTCTTCTCCCCAGTTTTTGGTAATACTGATTTTTTCTCTTGTTAAGATTTACAAGATTTTTTTTAATGTAACTTGGATATTAACCCTTTGTCAGATGAACAAATATTTTTCTCAGTCTATAGACTGTATTTTTATTATAAACATAATTTCTTTTGCTGTATAAAAATAACCAGTGCTGGCATTGATATGGGGAAAATGGGATCCTCATTCACTGCTGGGAATTGCATTTGGCCTAGATTTTTTTTTTTTTGGTGAACAATGTGAATAATACTTATCCTCAAATGAGAATTTATCTTTTACATGACTCAGAATTTCTACTTTTTAGTATCTACTCTAATGGTCCCAAAACTCTATTAAAATATCTTCACCTCTCTTTTTATTGTATTGCTATTCTTGGTAGACACATTCTGAAAACAACCATCATGATCAGATGTCTAGATAAAGAAACTATGGTACATATACGTATATACATATATGGTACATATACATTACTATGTAATACCACTCAGCTGTTACAAAAGATAAAATCATGCAATTTACTCCTATGGGTATTGATTTTGGGAATATAATACTAAGTGAATTTAGTAAAAAATATGAAAGCTATCTCCTATATATAGGATATAAAATAAGGTATAAAAATCAGGCCAATAACAATAGCCCAAAAGCAACCCAAATGGTGGTTTAGTATGAAGCTTTCCACTACAGAGGAAAGGAGAGGTTGGAAGGGTGGTGTGGAGGCACTAAGAAAATTGTGGGTGGTAGTGGGCACTCTAGTGGAAGGTGTGGTGTTAAAATGTGTCACTAAAATTATTTCTTTTAGCACCTAAAAATTACAAAAATTAAAAAAATTAAGAATAGCAATTGGGTAAATGGTTGAAAGGGCAGAAGTATTTTGTAGGTGTTTACCCTGGATTCAACCCTCAATACGAAGTGTCACTCAGAATTCTTGAGGGTGGAATCACTGAGTAACCTACATGAACTGTTGGCTTATAGTGCTTTATAAAGTTGTTCATAAGTAAGTTGTTTCTAGCATTCAATAATCCCCCACTAATTTAGCCTACCACCTGGTTATCATTTTCATAAATCTTTCTTAAGCCTACCCCTTTCCAGGTAGTAATAATTTATATAATATTTTGTGTATTCCTACTGAAAATAAGAATTACAATTATGAGGGTGTCATGCAGTCATGCAATCCACAAATTTGAGGATTTGCAGTGCTGGACTGATGAGTTCCTATGGAGACAACAGTGGCCTTTTGAAGGACCCAGTGTGATTAGTTGAGAATCCAATATGCCCATATTACTACAATATGCCCATTTTTTGCTACTTGGGTCTCTCTTTCAGACTTCTGGGGATGGCAGCCAGGAGCTTCTGGAAGTACAGAAATACAGGAGGAGATGACCTGGCTCCACAGGAGAGTTTTTTTTTAAATAATTAATAAAAATAGCAATTACCCTATTGGCTAGAAATACAGAATAATATACAGCAATAAAACCAAATAAAACACCTTAAGCAAATGGATCAGAAAACTAGGGATTAATTAATTAATTAATTACAAAGGACTACTCAGAAATAGAAAAGATCATGAGTAAATATTGCAGACAACTTTCACTACACAATTAGAGAATCTATAAAAAAATGGAAAGACTTGCAAATGTACAAGTGTAAAAGGTACAATCTCTTGTAGATTTATATTTTTTCATTTACATAATATGAATATATCTATAAAGTTAATCAAGATTAATAATCAAATATCACTACAGAAAAGACTCCTAGAGCCAGATGGGTTAACTAGTGAATAATCTCAAATGTTCTGAGAGGCCCTATTACCCATACTTTTCTTACTCTTTGGAATGTAGAAGAAACAGCAATTCTTTTAGCCAGTTTTTGTCAGACCAACAATATATAGATACAAAAAATATATGGATATAACAATATAAAAGAAAATTATATACCAGTGTCCCCAATGAATAGAGTTGCAAAAACTAAAGCCTCAGAAGTGGAATATAATTAAATGAATAATATGCCACATTCGAGTGAGATTGATCCCAAGAATAGAAGAATGATACAATATATGCAAATCAATTTATGTGATACCCAAAATTAATAAAAGTAAAAATAAAAACCAAAAAATAATCATATAGATGCATAGAAAGCATTTTATGAAATTAAGCAAAAATGTATAGTTAAAAATCTTAATAAAATATTGATTGTGGGGCCGAAGAGATAGCATGGAGGTAGGGCATTTACCTTGCATGCAGGAGGATAGTGGTTCAAATCCTGGCATCCCATATGGTTCCCAGAGCCTACCAGGAGCGATTTTGAGCATAGAGTCAGTAGTAACCCCTCTGCGCTGCTGGGTGTGACCCCAAAACCAATATATATATACATATATACATACATATACATACATATATATGTATGTATATATGTATATATACATATATATATACATATACATATTCTTCTAACTTTACCTCAATAGAGTAAGAGTCATATGCAACATATACACAGCCAACATTAAAGTCAGTAGTGGAGACAGAGAGTGTTTTTCTTAAAGATCAGGAAGAGAAGGATATGTATTCCTGTCACTACTATATATATATATTTTAAAAATAAGACAAATATTAAAAGAATACAAATGTTAATAAAAATAGTCAAAACATTGTTTTGCATGAAACATGATAATGTACATTGGAAATCTAGACTACAAAAGTAGTCATAGAAACAATGAATCTATTTGTAATGTAGCAGACTAAAAGATTAGTTTGGTGACGCTGGAGGTAAGGTGCCTGCCTTACCGTGCTAGCCTTAGACGGACTGCGGTTCGATCCCCATGGCCCATATGGTCCCCCAGGCCAGGGGCGACTTCTGAGCGCGTAGCCAGGAGTAACCCCTGAGTGTCACTGGATGTGGCCCCCCCCAAAAAAAAAGATTAGTTTGGAGAAATATTTTATAGTTATACATGTTAATAAGAAGATAAAAAAATTAGAAAAATACTCCTTTAGGATCCTGCCAAAAAGCAAACCAACTCAAGTATTCAGGAATGAACATAACAAAGGAATAAAATACCTATTTATGAAAATTTAAACCATTACTAAAATAATAAAGGTAGAAACACACTAAAAATGGAAGCATATTCAATGTTCACAGATTGGAAGAATCAACATTATTAAAATTATCATCCTACCTAAGCATTTATAAATTAAATGAAATCTCTATCAAAATACTCAAGATATCAATGGCATATAACAACAAATTCTTAAATTACTTTGACATCATAAAATTTCCAGAATAGATAAAGCAATCCTTAGAAAAAATGAAAAGAGGAGTTGAACTCATGGCCTTTCAAACTGTACAGCAAAGCTACAGTAATTAAAATTGCATAGTATTCAAGTAAATAAAGAATCATGGGTCAGTGAAACTGAAATTTAGACCCAGAAATTAAATCTTTGAACGGGCACTTGATCTATGACAAGGGCAAAATATATGAAGTAGAATAATGAAAATATTTTCAACAAAAGTTATTGGGGAAGCTTTATGCCTCATGTGAAATAATGAAACTAGATTCTAGTTTCTTGACAGTTACATGATAAAGGTTGATTCAAAATGGATTATAGACCATCAGTCCTGTACATATTGATTGCCTGCTCAGAACTGAGAGAGAAAGGGAGAGAAATAGAGATTCATAGACCAAAGGTAGACTGTTCCCTTGTCATGCCAGCTATAAAAACAAAACAAAATAAAAAAACCTTGGACAATGTGGGGCAGCAGGAGAGTGACCGGAGCAATGCCTGTCAGTTCCCAGAGGCACTGGGAAAAAAAAATCAGCAAGATGCTGCCTGATTTGTATCTTTATTTCTTTCACCCACAAAAAATACACAATCCTCAAAAAATACACAAACGTGGTTAATAATTATATAAAAATGTATTTACTGCCACTTCTTATCTGGGAAGGGAAAATCAAAATGACACAGATGAATTATTATTGTATACTAGTGAAAATGATCTACATTCAAATAATGGAAATCGAAATTACTGTAGGTATGACTGCTCACTAGTATAGCCGTTATGGAAAATTTCCTCAGAAAGTATAGAACAAATTTCCTATATTATCTGGTATTTCTTTTCATATAAAATATCATATATTATACATAATATATAATTTTATACATAATTTATAATCCAGAAAATGTAATTATGGAGTTCACCATAATTTCTTTATGAAGCTACAGAGTACAAGTATGCTAAGTGATATGAGTAAAAGAAAAGTATCATTAAATTACCTTATTTATAAGATAAATCTAAAGTAATAAGTCAAAGAATCAGACATTCATCAAAGGAAATAAAGCCCGAGTTATTGTCAACTGAAAGGGGAGCAAATGTTGGAAAAAAATGGTTCTTGGAGGGTTACTGACATTATGGTGCATATGGGGTAATAAAGTAGCGTTACAAGAACAAAACACTAATATGGAAACAATTGTATGTCACATTACTTAAATTAAAAAAATATGTTGCTCAGAAAATCATATTACAAATTACTCATTTTATGGAAATTAGGAGAATTTAAGTCATAAAAATTAAGAAATTAAGGTTTTAAGAATTATGTAGTTTTAGAAGTATGTTAATTTGCAACTAACAGAAGTTAAGGAAAAATTTGAATATAAAGAGACTAGATACATATTTAAAGTAAAAATATATATGAATGTATAAAATATGAAGATTCGGGGCCCAGGAGATAGCATGGAGATAAGGCGTTTGCCTTTCATGCAAAAGGTCATCAGTTCGAATCCCGGTGCCCCATATGGTCCCCCGTGCCTGCCAGGAGCAATCTCTGAGCATGGAGCCAGGAGTAACTCCTGAGCACTGCCGGGTGTGACCCCCCCCCCAAAAAAAAAAACCAAAAAAAAATATGAAGATTTTCTTAGTTGATGAAAAAGATGGAATTCTAGTTTAATTAAATTTGTTAATCATGAAGTGTAATGAAGGAAAGATATAGATAGAATGTTATTATTAAAATATGTATAAAATAATTGTGAAAATATATCTTAAGAAAATAAAACTTTATGTTCGATTGTTCTGCAAACAAGATACTGAATTTTATGTATTTTGATTTTCTCTAATTTTCTAGGACTGGAATATAATACAGGGTCTCACACATGTGACTCATGTGCTATACCACTGAGCCATAGTACAAATATGTAAGAATTTTTAAATGAAACTTTAATATCTATTGTGTACAAAGTCAAACCAGATGTTAACTTCTTTTGTTTGCTAAAATGATGGCAAAACTTTTCTTACTAATTCAGTTTTAAATATTAGGCTGTAAATTATTTATGAAGTCAACTCAGAGAACAAAAAATGACCTTTAATATGTGATCAAAATTGTCCTAAATGCATTATCATCTACTTTCAGATATTTAATTATGTCAATGAATCAATGTTTATTTTTTAAATTTTGTCATTAATCATTAATTCAGAACATTTTAAAACTCTTATTGTTGCAGGAATTTTTATTTATTCTACTACTTTTTATGTTGAAGGATTCTCAGCAAAAGGGGGCAATGACTTCACAAGGTTGCACTTTTGATTTGGAAATAGCGGTTTTTGTCAGACTACCACAAAATTGTTAGTCAGCCAAATAATATTTCATTCACATCACTATCTGGGGTACTTTTTTTATACTCCCTAACAATTCTTTCTAGTTCAGAAAACTTACCCTCCAAGGTAATCCTTAAAACCCAGTCATAAAATTTTGCATTGCTACAAAAAGACCTTTTAATGTGTGACAGCCATCTTTATCCACATTCTCAGTGATACCAATGGTTACATGCATTTTTATTCATTTAGTGAAATGTTTTGATAATCTAAAGGTCCATATTTACTAGGAATATTCATTTATTCTCCTTTTTATGTCTTTACAAGTGACCCATGTAGTTTTACAAAGGAATTTCCAGTCTAAGCAGATTAATGCTGGTTTATTTGATTATTGCTAAGGATGTATGAAGTTCCTGAAATCCAAATGTAACTCTGTTACAGTTCTGTTCTGTTGTAAGCTTCCATGAGAAATTAAGATAGTACAATATGCAAAAAATCTGGAACCAAATGATAAGTATCCTACAACAACAAACTTAAATCATCCTATAAAATAGCAGAGCAAGAAATCTCTGAATCAAGTCTCTTCAAGCCCCAAACTGAGCAGATAAAATGCCCCCAAAGAATTGAAAAAAGTGACATCTCAAATAAAAAGCTGACCTCTGTCTCCTAAAGCATGGCCTCAGGTCAGTATCATATAGAGTGACTTATTTATAGACTGTAATTCAATGATTTTCTGATTAGCAAGAAATTCTTGAACTGGTATTTGTATTACTAGTGACCACTGGAATAATTTGGAATTTTTAGTGTAGATAGACTTCTTCATTCCTTGTCTTTTTCCTAGGCTATAATTGCTATTATTAGTCTTATCTCCCTTCTTATTTGATTCCTATATTTTATCCTTTACTGTCAATTTTAAAGCCATTTAATGCCCTGCTATGATAAGTCTAATCAAAATTATTTCCACATTCATCTTATAATATTTCTTTGTTATACACAGAGAAGTAATTTCCTATATGATTTTTCCAGTCTTAGCATCTACTGGACATTTATCAGACTGTTAAATATGTTACCATTCCACTTAAAGATTTTTTCTTAATACATTTTCTGTTATAATGTCTGTAAGTTAATTCTCCATAATTCCTATTCTAGAATATGTATGAATGACAAACACTGATGCCTATTTCCAACCCTAACAGTTTCAGATCATTTTCAAAGATTACATACTTTAAAAAAAATCTAATCACAGACTCAAATTACCACACAATTTCTGTTTTTAGGAAGTATTAGTTTCAAGAAAGACTTGTGTATAGTATAGCACACTCTCTAAAATAAATTTTAAAATAACAAAACTAGCCCTCACCATCATGAGGAGTCTGTCTATGATGATGACTCATATAAATATATGGAAAGAGTTGTGGTCACAGTCAAGATTGTGACTTCTCAAAGGGATTTTCAGGTGATATAAAAGCTATTTCCTTCACATCATATTATTCTAGGCAGGTATAGGGATTTTAATACATGAGGTAATGATGAGAAATCTGACTCACATTGTAAATATACTATTTAGATACACTGCAAAAGCCATTTCTTTAAGAGCCAAATATATTTAATGGGTTGCTTGGCACCCATGGTTCTTAATAAATAAATAGTCTTGCTATTTTTTGCATATCAAAATATATTTCATGACATGTATGTTTATATTTCCCGTATGGGCCATTAGACATTGTTATACTCTAAATCTGATAAAACTTTGAAAAGTGATCCTGACTATACCTGGTTGGCTCAAATTTAAGTTTTCTAATATTTTCAATTTATTGTCCTCAGGAATTAGAGTGAATCTAAGATGATTACAATATTTTTCTGGTTGATAATTACCATTTCACATATTTGTAATGTTATGATCATTATGATAGCACTAACTACAGATATGATGGCTGAAGGTGAATAGAGCTTCATTTTATAAAACTCTGAAAATTCTTTTTTTTTTTTGTGGTTTTTGGGTCACACTGGGCAGTGCTCAGGGGTTACTCCTGGCTACATGCTCAGAAATTCCTTCTGGCAGGCACGGGGGACCATATGGGGCACCGGGATTTGAACTGATAACCTTTTGCATGAAAGGCAAACGCCTTATCTCCATGCTATCTCCCGGGCCCTAAAACTCTGAATATTCTTATAAGAAAATACCAACAGTGAACTTACTTTCTACTAACTAGAATCTGAGTTCAATGAAGGGCCTAAGTAGTAGTGGAGTAGACTATCTTATCACACTCACTTCCTAAGGGAACTACCTGAGAACCCAGCACAGAATAATTTTATTAAATTAGACCAATGATTCTGTTTTTGTGGGGAGGTGGGGAGATCGTAACAAAACAGGAGGAATGTCCACCAGAGAGATTGCATGGAAGTAAGGTGTTTGCCTTGCATGCAGAAGGTCGGTGGTTCAAATTCCAGCATCCCATATGGTCCCCTGAGCCTGTCAGGAGCAATTTCTGAGCATAGAGCCAGGAGTAACCCCTGAGCACTGCTGGGTGTGAACCAGAAACAAAAACAAAAAGAGGAGAAATGTAATTTAATGAGATAATCAGAACTTTAATCAATTTATGCCCTTTACCTTCCATATTTAGGACACTCTTGGTTCAAAGAAATAAAAATGTCTTAGTATAAGCTTTACAATTTGGATGACATGACAACTCTTTTCTAGAAAAATCTCCTAGTACCTTCTTTTAGTTTTCATTTTGCTGAGACAGTTTTACAGATATTTTGCAAAACTGAGGACTCCAGGTTGCTAACCATACAATACTGCAAATTTATATAGTGGAAACTTTATCTAATATTGTATATCTCCTCTTTATCATACACAAAACCCACCCCTCATGATATTTTACTGCCATTTTCTATATGCAAAGTATGTGATTACTCTAAAGTACATATATATATATATATATATATATATATGTGTGTGTGTGTGTGTGTGTGTGTGTGTGTATGTGTGTGTGTGTGTGTGTAGAAAAATAAGATTGAGTAGTCCTTAAACATATATATGTTTTCAAGCAAGTTAAGGATTTTCTATGATTTTCTAAAATGACTTGATCTTAAAAACATCATAATGAAAATTTTAAGTACTTGGGTATGAACAAACAATTTTTATTAACTGAAAATTTACTATTTTTTAGACTGAAAATTCAGAGAATTTTACTAATAGTTAATATCTAGGAAGATTAATTTGAGGACTATATTTTGTTTTTATTTTATTTATTTATTTATTTATTTTGGTTTTGGGGGCCACACCCATTTGATGCTCAGGGGTTACTCCTGGCTAAGTGCTCAGAAATTGCCTCTGGCTTGGGGGGTCATATGGGATGCTGGGGGATCAAACCGTGGTCCTTCCTTGGTTAGTGTTTGCAAGGCAGACACCTTACCTCTAGCGCCACATCACCGGCCTCTATTTTTGTCTTTGTTAACTTTTGCTTCTGTAGCAGAAAATGTTAACTTTGTTGGAAAAGTTTTAATGAGTTTTTATAAGTATATGACAAAAAATTATTTTAGGAAGACTCAAGAAGGCAGGAATTGTCTAGTGAAAGAGTTTGGAATGCACTAGTTTTATAGGCCAATTGTCATTCAATTTTTGAGGTGTAATTTAAATACCCCCATTATTTTTTAAGAACTCCTACTTTACCTATTCTAATTCTCAGAATTACATCTGATTAATTTCCTTCAAAAGAATTTATTTTCAAGATTAATCTTGGTTACTATGCTGTTTTGTGTGAGAGCTAAGCATCACATTAAAACAATGAATCCAAAAAATAAAATTCTGGATTCTGAAATTTGATTTGATTTGTCAAAGATCAAACCCAAATATATTAAATAGGGTACATGCAAATATAGCATCATTATTAAAAAGTCTGAAATAAGTAAAAAAAAAGAAAGCTGCCTAAATTAAGAATCAACTTAAAATTAATTACTGTGATATAAATATTAGATTGTTTTCATTTTAGTAAAAAATATGTTAAACATCAATATCTGATTAGTTAGTATATTAGGACAAATTATTTCAATCCAAATAGCAGATATCTTTCAGCACTTAAAAAGGGGTCAATTGGGACCAGAGTGGTGGTGCAGGACTTAAGGTGTCTGCCTTGCCCACAATAGCCTAGGGCAGGACAGACTGCAGTTCCATCCCTTGACTTCCCATATGGTCCCCCAAGGCAGGGGCGATTTCTGAGCATACAGCCAGGAGTAACCCCTGAGCGTCACTGGGTGTGGCCCTCCAAATAAAACAACAAAAAAAAGGGGGTCAATTAATTGTGTAAGAAGAGAGAGGGATGTCTTCAGTCACTATGCCATATTACACATACATTTGTATTTTATATTTTGGAATTTTGGACAAATCTTAGAGTGCTGAGGAGCTAGTCCTGCTTCTGTGCTCAAATCTGATTCTCAGTAATGTTTGAGTAATCATGTAGCAACAAGGGACCAAGACTACATCGTGGACATGTAAAATATGTCATACTCTTTAATTTAATTTTAAAAATTGAAACTTTGAAATATTATGTATTTTATTATGAAAGATGTCTATAAAGACATATATATTCAATTTAATATTTTGAAGTTTATAGAATTAAATAGTAATGGGAATTCATGAATTTATTATTGAATACTAACTTTCAACAATATTTGCAAAGTCATTTAACATGACAATTTTATCTTGTGATACACACACATATATCATGTTTGCACAACACTGCTTTCCTATATCACTAAAAATTCATTCAATAAGAGACATGGTTTGAAACTATTGTTTACATAGGGTATTTATATCTATCTGAATAAATATACACAAAGAATTAAGTAATTTTTCATATAAAATTAACAATAAAAATAGAAATAACACAGCTGTCTGAGCTCATGTTGATCTTTTTTTTAAATATAAAATCTTTATTTAAGCAACATGTTTGCAAGCATGATTGTAGTTGGGTTTAAGTCATAAACAGAACACCCCCCCCTTCACCAGTGCAACATTCTGGTGGGAATACCCCTTACCTTCCTTCCCTAGTTGGAGAAATAGCTACACTAACAACTGTCATGACAACTTAATGAGTGAGAGAAATAGAATGCCTGTCTCAAATACAGGCAAGGGCTGGGAAGGAGAGAGGGTGAGCACATGCTCTGTATGCAGGTCTTGATTTCTATGGCCAGTTGGGCATGTTCTCCTGTGCCACTTGGAGCATTCTCAAATCACAAAGCAGGGAGCAGCTTCTAAGTACCACGAGTTGTGTGACCTCAAGAATGATACTCAATAAATCGATATACAGTCAAACTAATTTTTATATATGTCTAAAAATTAATAGTATATACAATCAGAAAAGCTGAAGAATAAAATATTACTTAAAGTATCAGCGAACAATGTAAAGTTAAAATATTGCTATATGAAATATATCAGAGGATAAAGACTTTGCATAGATAAAGTACATAGAAATAAGTGATTGGTTTATTATGCATTTTGCTCTAATATTTCATCATTCCTCAGTTTCCTCAACCCTCTTTCAATTCTACTTTCTCTGAAGAATAGTTATTTTTTTTTCAGACACCAACAAGGTTAAGTCAGGATTTCCCTAAGATATGATCACATTAGCTTGTAAAATGCATTTTTAAAACATTTAAAATTAAATCACGATCTGAAGCCGAGGCTACGTGAGATTGCAGGAAGGATGAACAGAGCACACTGGCTAGGCAGCAGAACAGGGTCTGAGTCTCAGCTTCCATCAGCTGCCCACAACTGCAACGGGCCAAGATGGCCTAGCAGCTGTGTCTGGGCTCTCACATTCATAGAGAAGGTGATAGATCGACTCCCAGCACAGTTAGGATTAGTCCAAAATATTGTGGTGCTGGTTCAGCCTGGAGAAGAAGCAAAATGTTCTCATGGAGTCAAGCTATGCTACCCGAAGAACATCATGCATGGCAGAGGGAGCCAGCTTTTTGACAACGTCGCTGAGTGCCTGGGAGACTTCTTTGAGAGAAAAAAAAAAAAAAAACTTCAAGAACAAGAACTTCCCTTGCCTGCAATCTAAGATAGAGAAGACCATCCTCATCACCAGGACCAGAACCTGAGTGAGCAGAGTGCAGGGCACTGATGTGGTGAAGCTGTTCGAAAGAGCCACCAGGAAGTGAAGGGACTATGATGCTAACATCTTGATTGTGGGCACCATGATGACTTGTGGCTATGACGACCAACAGTGTGAAGTTGGCCTCACAATTGGCACTGGCACCCAGACCTGTTACATGGAGGAACTGAGGTACATTCACCTGGTAGAGGGCGATGAGGGCCGGATGTATATCAACACCGAGTGGGGAGCCTTCAGGGACAATGGGGCCCTGGAGGACCTTAGCACTAATCAACAGGGAGATAGACCAAAGGTCACTCAACACCTTGATGCAATTGTTTGAGAAGATAGTCAGCAGAGGAAGAAACTGTTTGAGAATATGTCAGAGGGGGAAGCATCTATTTGAAAAAAATGATCAGCGGCATGTACCATGGGGAGCTGGTGCGATTGATCCTGATCAAGATGGTCAAGGAGAGCCTTTTGTTTGAGGGTTGGATCCCATCAGAACTGCTTACCTGAGAATCTTTCACCACCAGTCACCTGTCATATATAAGTCTAAGGAAGGCCTTTCCAATGCCAGGACTATTCTAACCAGCCTGGGAGTGGAGCAGTCAGACAAGGACTTTGTGGTAATCCAGCACGTGTGCACCATTGTGCCCTTCAGCTCGGCCAACCATGTGGTGCCACACTGGGTGCCATATTGAACTATCTTCGTCATAACAAGGGCACCGCCCAGCTGCAGACCACTATTGGTGTCACTGGACAATACTCCCACTATTTCTATAAGATACTGAGGGTCTGGTGCCCAACTCAGACTTCCACTTCCTGCTGTCAGAGGGTGGCAGTGGCAAAGGCACTGCCATAGTGACTGTGGTGGCCAATCGTCTGGCCAAGCAGCACTGGCAGATCAAGGAGATTCTGGCCACCTTCCGCCTCTCCAAGGACATGCTCCTGAAGGTCAAGAAATGAATTCTGGCAGAGATGGAGATGGGCCTCAGGAAGGCAACCAACAAGAAGACCTTCTCAAGATGCTCCCCTCCTTTGTCCACAGCACTCCAATGTCACTCAACTCTGCGACTTCTTGGCGTTAGACCTTGGGCACAAATTTCCATATGCTGCTGAAGAAGAGGATTGTGGAAATGTACAAGATCTGTGCTATCCCTATGTATATCATGTAGGACTCAAGGAAAGAGCTCTTTGACTACATTGTATCCTGCATCTCTGACTTTCTGGAATACATGGGAGTCGAAGGCCCCAGATTTGCTGTGGACTTCTCCTTCCCCGTCAAGCACACAAGCCTGGACGAGGACATCTTGGTCACTTAGACAAAGGGCTTTAAGGCAACAGACTGGATGGGGCACGACTTGACGACCCTGTTGAGAAACTAGATTAAAAGAAGTGAGGAAAAAAGCCTTTGGGATGGGGGTAATGAGAATATATGGAGCCAGAGGTTGATTCCATGATAATATAAGGATGGAGAAACCCTGAATATCTTAGACACGCGAATTCCCTTTTTCCCCCAACATTTGCTGTGCCTATGCAAAAAAAAAAAAAAAAAATGGGGGGAATGCCAAACTCTACCACTACAGCACCCATACTTTTTCTTGTTTTATTTTGATTTGTTAGTTGTGGACTTTATTTTTCCTCTTTTTTTCTTCCACTATTCTCTTTCTTTTTCACTCTTGTGGTCATTAGTTAGAGATATATTTTTATTTTTATTTGCCAGGCCCATTTTTTCCTTTTTTTCTTCCATTTTTCTTTTTTTTCTCTCTCTTCTTTCTTTTTTTGGTAGTTGTCACCAAATTTTTTTCTCCATTTTTTTCTTATCCTTTTGATCTCCAGTGACGGTGGAATAGAGGCTCAAAACAAGCTGCAAAGTGGAGACCAGTTGTACTAGCATTCTGGGGGGTAAAGGAGGGAGATATGGAATGCAAGGTGGGAACGGGTGGAAAGAGGACAGCACTGGTGGTGGGAATGCCCCTCATTCATTGCCACTATGTACCAAAAATGATGAAGTGAAAGATTTGTAATGCACTTTGGCCACAATAAAAATTAAAAATAAACAATAATAAATAAATAAATTAATTAAAAGAAAAAAAGGAGAGAGGAATTTGACCTGGACTTGGTGATGGCCGTGGCCAAAGACACTTCGGGCACTATGGTGACCTGCACTTAGGAGGAGCCCACCTGTAAGGTAGAGCTCATTGTAGGGACTGACAGCAATGCCTGCTATATGGAAGAAATGAAGAACATCGAGATGGTGGAAGGGTATGAAGGGCAGATGTGCATCAACATGGAATGGGGTGCCTTTGGGGACAATGAGAGCCTGGATGACAGGATGATCTTTGACGGAATGGTGGGCCAATAGTCTCTGAATTATGTGTAACAGGTTTAAGAAAATGATCATCAGAATGTACCTTGGTGAGATTAAAAAGCATCCTGATTGATTTCACCAAGAAGGGAGTTTTCTTTTTCAGGGCCAGATCTCTGAGTCACTAAAGTCGTGGAGCATCTTCCAGACCAAGTTTCTCTCCCAGACTGAGAGTAACCAGCTAGAGCTGCACCAGGTCCAGGCCATCCTGCAGCAGCTGGGCCTCAACAACACATGTGATGACAACCTCCTAGTGAAGATGGTGAGTGGTGTGGTGTTCCATTGTGCCATACATCTCTGCGTGGCTGGCTTGCAGCCTTGGTGGGCAAGATCTTGGAGAACCGGGGACTGGACTTGCTCACCGTGACTGTTGGAGTAGACAAAACCCTCTACAAGCTTCTTCGGGATCATGTGCCAGAAGGTGAAGGAGCTGTCAACACAGTACAAAGTGTCCTTCCTCCTGTCCAAAGACAGCAGAGGCAAGGATGCCGCCTTCATCACAGCGTGGATGTCAGGCTCTGGGAAGAACCTATTTAGCAGAAAGGACCTCCACTGTGATGTGTCCAGGAGCGTCCCCAGGCATGACTTCATAGAGGCACATCTCCCACCCTGACTGGCTTGCATGCCTCCTCATCTGGGTTAGACCACTGTCCTTTTATTTATCATGTGGTGACTTTTGCAGACAATACATAAAGGTCCATAAAGAATTGTGGATGCGCAAATAAATAAATAAAAAGAAAAACAACTCACTATGAGTTACAATGATTTTCATGATTTAGTTTCAGACATATAATGTTCCAATACTTGACCCTTTACTAATGTTCACTTCCCTAAACCAATGTCCTTGATTACTTCCTAGTCCCCAGCTTATTTCTTGGTTTTTTTGTTTGTTTGTTTTTGTTTTTGGGTCACACCTGGCAGTGCTCAGGGGTTACTCCTGGCTATCTGCTCAGAAATAGCCCATGGCCGGCACGGGGGACCATATGGAACTCAGGGATTTGAACAATGACCTTCTGCATAAAAGGCAAACACTTTACCTCCATGCTATCTCGCCAGCCCCCCAGCCTATTTCTATGACATTATTATTTTTTTCTTTTTCATTTTCTCTCAGACCATATTTTACAGTACTGTAATTAATAAAATACTTATGCTTATCAGTTTATTTTATTTTTTTTATTTTGGCACATAGTCCTCATCCCTTTATTATTATTTCAGTGTTTGTTCCCTAGTCCCTCCATCTTGCTCCCCCACTGTAAACTTCCTAAAAAGGACCAATTCTCCTGCTTTTCATTTTCATTGCCTCTGTATTTCACTCACATGTGGAATAGCAAAAGGTAACACCAAATTTTTGTCCAAATTTTGAGTTAAGGTCAACAGAAGCCCTATAGTCTCAGAAAACACATTTACTTATCTCCGAATTATCTAGATAAAAAAATATAGAGGATATTAAAAGACATTTTGAAAAACATGTTTGATTTTCTTGGAAGGGGCACATTATGGACCACACTCTGGTAAATTATCATATAAGACAATATTTTTATTAACTACCCCTCATTTTTATTGAGGTAGCTTGATTTGAAATACTGTTAAATTATACTTTCATAAATATATTGTTGTAGTACCATATCTTTTGTTAATATTCATTTAAACAACTTGATTACATACGTGATTTTGTTTGCGTTTCAGTTATGTAAAGAACACCACCCATCACCAGTGCAACATTCCCATCACCAATGTCCCAAATCTTCCTCCTCCCCACCCAACCCCCGCCTGTACTCTAGACAGGCTTTCTATTTCCCTCATTCATTCTCATTATTAGGATAGTTCAAAAAGTAGTTATTTCTCTAACTAAACTCATCACTCTTTGTGGTGAGCTTCATGAGGCGAACTGTAACTTCCAGCTCTTTTCTCTTTTGTGTCTGAAAAATATCATTTCAAGAATGTTTGTCATTTTTCTTAAAACCCATGGATGAGTGAGACCATTCTGCATCTTTCTCTCTCTGACTTATTTTAATCAGCATAATAGATTTCATATAATCCATGTATAGGAAATTTCATGACTTCATGTCTCTCCTGACAGTTGCATAATATTCCATTGTGTATATGTGCCACAGTTTCTTTAGCCATTCATCTGTTGAAGGGAATCTTGGTTGTTTCCAGAGTCTTGCTATGGTAAATAGTGCGGCAATATATATATATATATATATATATATATATATATATATATATATATATATATATATATATATATGTTTAAGAAAGGGATTTCTGTATTGTATTTTTTGTGTCCCCAGGGTATATTCCTAGGAGTGGTATAGCTGGGTCGTATGGGAGCTCAATTTCCAGTTTTTGGAGGAATCTCCATATTGCTTTCTATAAAGTTTGAACTAGACGGCATTCCCACGAGCAGTGGATAAGAGTTCCTTTCTCCACATCCCTGCCAACACTGCTTGTTCTCATTCTTTGTGATGTGTGCCAATCTCTGGGGTGTGAGGTGTTACCTCATGATATGCATCTTCCTGATGATTAGTGATGTGGAGCATTTTTTCATGTGTCTTTTGACCATTTGTAATTCTTCATTGTCAAAGTGTATGTCCAATTTTTCAATTTTCTCCCCATTTTATGGTGGGGATTAGATGTTTTTTTTCTTATAAAGTTCTGTCAGTGCCTTGTATATTTTGGAGATTAGTTCCTTATCTGATGGGTATTGGGTGAATAGTTTCTCCCACTCAGTGGGGGGCTCTTGTAACCTGGGCGCTATTTCTTTTGAGGTGCAGAACTTCTCAGTTTAATATATTCCCATCTGTTAATCTCTGCATTCACTTGCTTGGAGAGTGCCTTTCCTCCTTGAAGATGCCTTTAGTCTCAATGTCCTAGAGTGTTTTACCTACGTGTTGTTCTATATATTTTATGGTTTCGGGTCTGATATTGAGGTCTTTCATCCATTCGGATTTAACCTTTGTACATGATATTAGCTGGGGTTCTAAGTTCAATTTTTTGCAAGTGGCTAGCCTGTTGTGCCAACACCACTTGTTGAAGAGGCTTTCTTTGCTTCATTTAGGATTTCTTGCTCCTTTATCAAAAATTATGTGATTGTATGTCTGGGAAACATTCTCTGAGTATCGAGCCTATTCCACTGATCTGAGGTCCTGTCTTTATTCCAATACCATGCTGTTTTGATAACTATTGCTTTGTAGTACAGTTTAAAGTTGGGGAAAGTAATTTTTCCCATATTCTTTTTCTCAATGATTGCTTTAGCTATCCTAGGGTGTTTATTGTTCCAAATGAATTTCAAAAGTGCCTGATCCACTTCTTTGAAGAATTTTATGGGTATCTTTAGAGGGATTGCATTAAATCTGTACAATGATTTGGGGAGTATTGCCATTTTAATGATGTTAATCATGCCACTCCATGAGCAGGATATGTGCTTCCATTTCAGCGTGTCCTCTCTAATTTCTTGGAGCAGAGTTTTATAGTTTTCTTTGCATCGTTCCTTCACATTTTTAGTCAAGTTGATTCCAAGATATTTGAGTTTGTGTGGCACTATTTAAATGGGGTTATTTTCTTAATGTCCATTTCTTCCTTATTACTATTGTTGTATAGAAAGGCCATTGATTTTAGTGTGTTAATTTTGTAGCATGGCACCTTGCTATATGAGTCTATTGTTTCTGGAAGCTTTTTGATAGAGTCTTTAGGGTTTTCTAAGTAGAGTATCATGTCATCTACAAACAGTGAGAGCTTGACTTCTTCCTTTCTTATCTGGATTCCCTTGATATCTTTTTCTTGCCTGATTGCTATAGCTAGTACTTCCAGTGCTATATTTAATAGGAGTGGCGAGAGATGACAACTTTGTCTTGTGCCAGAATTTAGAGGAAAGGCTTTCAGTTTTTCTCCATTGAGGACAATATTTGCCTCTGGCTTGTGGTAGATGGCTTCAACTAGATTCAGAAATTTTCCTTCCATTCCCATTTTGCTGAGAGTTTTGATAAAGAATGGGTGTTGGACCTTATCAAATGCTTTCTCTGCTTCTATTGATATGATCATGTGATTTTTATTTTTCTTGTTGTTGATGCTGCATATTATGTTGATAAATTTACGGATGTTAAACCATCCTTGCACTCCTGGGATGAAACCTACTTGATTGTAGTGGATGATCTTCTTAATGAGACATTGTATTCTATTTGCCAGAATTTTGTTGAGGATCTTTGCATCTGCATTCATCAGCGATATTGATCTGTAATTTTCTTTTTTGGTAGCATCTCTGTCTGGTTTAGGTATTAAGGTGATGCTGACCTCATAAAAGCTATTTGGAAGTGTTCCTGTTTTTTCGATTTCATGAAAGAGTCTTGCCAGGATTGGTAGTAGTTTCTCTTGAAAGGTTTGAAAGATTTTATTAGTAAATACATCTGGGCCTGGGCTTTTGTTTTTGGGCAGACATTAGATAACTGTCTTAATTTCCTCAATAGTGATGCGTGTGTTTAGATATGCTACATCCTCTTCATTCAACCGTGGAAGATTATGAGTCTAAGAATTTATCCACTTCTTCCAGATTCTCATTTTTAGTGGCATAGAGTTTCTCAAAGTAGTTTCTGATTACCCTTTGAATCTCTACCATATCAGTAGTGATCTCTCCTTTTTCATTCCTAATACAAGTTATCAAGTTTCTCTCTTTCTCTTTCTTTGTTAGTTTTGCCAGTGGTCTATCAATCTTGTTTATTTTTTCAAAGAACCAACTTCTGCTTTCGTTAATCTTTCGGATGGTTTTTTTGGGTTTCCACTTTATTGATTTCTGCTCTCAGCTTTGTTATTTCCTTCTGCCTCCCTACTTTTGGGTCCTTTTGTTGAGTGCTTTCTAATTCTATGAGCTGTGTCATTAAGCTATTCAGGTAGGCCCCTGCTTCTTTCCTGATGTGTACTTGTAAAACTATAAATTTTCCTCTCAGTACTGCTTTTGCTATGCCCCTTAGGTTCTGGTAGTTTGTGTCTCCATTGTCATTTGTTTTCAGGAAGGTTTTGATTTCTCTTTGTTTTCATCTCAGACCCACTGGTTATTCAGTATTAGGCTGTTTAACTTCCAGGTGTTAAAGTTTTTCTTCTGTGTCCCTTTGTAGTTCACATATAATTTCAGGGCCTTGTGGTCAGCGAAGGTAGCCTGCAGAATTTCTATCCTCTTGCTATTATGGAGGTATGTTTTATATGCTAGCATGTAGTCTATTCTGGAGAATGTCCCATGTACATTAGAGAAGAATGTATATCCAGGCTTCTGTGGGTTGAGTGTCCTGTATATATCTACTAGGCCTCTATATTCCATTTCTTTTCAGGTCTAGTATATTCTTGTTGGGTTTCAATCTGGTTGACCTGTCAAGTGTTGACAATGCTGTGTTCAGGCCTCCCACACTTATTGTGTTGTTATTGATTTTTTTTTCAGATTTGTCAACAATTTTGTTAAATATTTTGCTGGCCACTCATTTGGTGCATATATGTTTAGGAGAGTGATTTCTTCTTGTTGGACATATCCTTTGTTAATACAAAATGTCCATCTTTGTCCCTTACAACTTTCCTGAGTATAAAGTTTGCACCATCTGATATTAGTATGGCCACTCCAGCTTTTTTATGGGTCTTGTTTGCTTGAATTATTTTCCTCCAGCCTTTTATTTTGAGTCTATGTTTGTTCTGACTATTCATGTGCGTTTCTTGTAGGCAGCAGAAGGTTGGATTGACTTTTTTGATCCATTTAGCCACTCTGTGTCTCTTAACTGGTGCATTTAGTCCATTGACATTGATAGAAAGAATTGTCCTGGAAGTTAGTGCCATCTTTATATCGAAGTTTGTTGCTTCTGTTGGTCAGTCTTGTCTTAAAGTAGGCTGTTCAGTTTTTCTTTTAAGAATGGTTTTGAGTCTGTAAATTTTCTGAGCTGTTGCTTTTCTGTGAAACCATGTATTGTTCCTTCAAACCTGAAAGATAGTTTTGCTGGGTGCAGTCTTCTAGACGAAACATTTATTTCATTGAGTTTTGTCACTATGTCCCACCATTGCCTTATGGCCTTGAGTGCTTCCGGTTACAGGTCTGTAGTAAATCTCAAGGATGTTCCCTTAAATGTAATTTCTCTTTTTGATCTTGCTGCTTTCAGAATTCTGTCTCTCTCTGTGGGATTCATCATTGTGACTAGAATGTGTCTTGGGGTGTTTTTTCTGGGATCTCTTTTAGTTGGTACTCTTTGGACATGCAGGATTTGATCACATGTATTCTTTAGCTCTGGTAGTTCCTCTTTAATGATGTTCTTGACGGTTGATTCTTCCTTGAGATTTTCTTCCTGGGTGTCTGGGATTCCAATGATTCTTAAGTTGTTTCTGTTGACCTTATCATAGACTTCTATTTTCATCTGTTCCCATTCTTTGAGTAATTTTTCCATTGTTTGATCATTTTCTTTAAGGCTTTTTTTCCAATTTCTTCTGCTGTATGGAATTGTTATTCATCTCATCTTCCAGTGTACTAATTCTTTCCTCAGCTGTTGTTAACCCTTGGGAAAGCTCAACCATGTTTTTCTTCAATTCATTTACTGAGTTTTTCAGACCTGTTATTTGACCTGAAATTTCAGTTTGAAGTTTTCTGATTTCTTTCTTCATATTCTCTTGATTCTTTTTAGTGTTCTATACTTTCTTTGAGTTGTTTGAACATCTTCCATATTTCGACTCTAAACTCCTTATCTGAGAGAATGACTAGTTGTTTGACCATGTTCAAGTCATCAGAGTCGCCATCGTCATTCTCTATGTCTGGCGCTGGCCTGAGTTGTTTCCCCATTGTCACACTGCATTGTGGGTTTTTCTACGTGTTGTGGTTGTATTCATTGGATAAATGATGTGCGTGGTCTTGGAGCGAAGCAGAGCCGCCACCCTCCTCTGGCTCCTCCCTTTCTGGGAGTGTAAACTCACCTCCAGGAAAAGCTGGCCATCTACAGATGAGCCATACACAGTTTGAAATCAGGCCGAAAATGCAGCACAGCACAGAGTACAGGCAGATAGGGGTGCTGGCATCTGAGTTAAGGCAGAGTTCAGAGGCTCCTCCCTTTCTGGGTGTGTAAACTCACCTCCAGGAAAAGCTGGCCATCAGCAGAAGAGCCACACAGGATGAAATCAGGCCGAAAATGCAACACAGCACAGAGGACAGGCAGATAGGGGTGCTGGCATTTGAGTTCCAATTTTAATTAAATTTCCTCTGAAGCAGGCAGGCTTACCAGCAGGAACACTGATGAAATCCAGTCTCAGACAGCTGGAAACCACATGGTCCAAGATGGCTTCTGTCTCCAGTACCATGTCTACCACCAAAGGGTTTCCCTGTACCAATGTGCAGAGAACCCTTACAATAATCTTCTTTCCCCACAAGCTGAATTCTGTAGACCGACTCTCCAATTCTGTTACTTTTGACCATTTGCTACTCCTTTATCAAATGTTTTTATATCCCACATATGTAACAGATAATTCTTGGTATGTCTCACATTTTGATTAACTGTATTGAGCATTATTCCTTCTAGTTTTATCTACATAGTTGCAAACTATATAACTTTATTCTATGTGTGCATTGTATTTCATTTTTGTATGTATACCACAACTTTTAAAATATATTTTAAAATATATTTATTTTTCCATAGTTGGACATTTGAACTGTTTCCAGATCCTGGCTATTATATTAAGCTCTATAATGAATATATCTTTTCAAATGAATGTTTCTGTGATTTGGGGTAAATGCCATAAAGTAGAATTGCTAATTTGAATAGAAGTTCTATTTTCACTTTGCCTTTCTTCTTTGTTTTTGTTTTTGTGCCACACCCCCTGGCACTTAGGGGTTACTCCTAGCTCTGCACTCAGGCATTATTCCTGCCAATGAGTGCTTAGGTACCTACCATATAAGATGCTGAGGAATAAAATCGAATTCGGGTTGGCAGTATGCAAGACAAAAACCCGCCCCATTGTGTTATAGCTGTGGTCCCAAAGTTCTTTTGATCTTGAGCCATTTCCCAACATACTCATGGTTTATTCCATAATCTGTCTTCAGAGTTCACTTCTCGAAGTTCCTAGGTAAAGCATATTCAATGCCAGGAGCAAACCTAGGTAGGCTATCTGCAATATTACCTCATGTACTATCTGTCTGGTTTCTCTTACTTTTTGGAGAAATCTTACACTACTCTCTAAAGAGGCAGGACCAGATAACATTCACAACACACTGATTGTTTTTATTCATGCCATTCTTATTCATGCTGTGAAATTACATATCATTGTTATATTGTTTTGATTTGTATTAAAAGTAAAGTTATGGGACCGGGCAGTGGCGCTGGAGATAAGGTGCCTGCGCTAACCTAGGACGGACCGTGGTTCGATCCCCCAGTTTCCCGTATGGTCCCCCATGCCTGCCAGGAGCGACTTCTGAGAGAATAACCAGGAGTAACCCCTGAGCGTCACCGGGTGTGCCCCCCCCAATAAAAAGTAAAGTTATGAAAAAAGATAAGCATAAGGATCAGAAGTTGACACTAGGATAGAGAAGTCCTATTTTCATGATGTGACTTTTCTAGATTATATTTTCAGGTCTATGTAATTCACGCAATAGTCTCAATTATGATCAAAGAGTTTCCATTGTTTTGTTTTGCTCTTTCTGTTGTCCCAAACTCTGTTCATGTGCAATTTTGTATATTGACAATGACTCAGGAAAATTCTGTGTATCTTTTTGAGTGTCTCCATCTTAGTCCTCCTATTCTCCTATTACCATGTTCCTCAACTTTACACCACCTCATGAAATCGAAAAAGTGTATTCAATACCTCCTTTTAATATGGCCATAATGCTGTTTTGAACTTTAACTTCCAGCACTAAGTTCTGAAAAAGTCTGTTAGGAAGAAAACTGAAAATATTGCAGCAATCACAATGTGTGTTTTCTCCATTCACTGCTTGTTCTCTAGAATCATTTTACTTTTTTTCAGTGCCCCTTATTTTCAGAGAGAATTCATTTTACTATGATATACTTGCTACATTATCTTGGATTGATTCATATTTTTATATGTGTGATTTTTGTTTTTCATTTTAGGCTTTTAATATAATGTCCTTTTTATCATTTCTTCAAGTGTGAACATGTCAAAATAGTCTGAACTGTTTCATCAATATAAATAAAAACAAAGTTAATATAGTAGCAAATTAATAAATTTATATGTTATTATTTATGTATCTATGTTTAAAAATAGTTTAAAATCTGAAAGTAATTTTCAAAGACAAATAAATAATTATAGAATATAAAGTGAAATCAAACTTTCTCTTCAAATTTAAGATGATTGTACATTAGAAGTTTGCTATTTGGATTGTGCTTTTATATATTATAGTCCAGTTTCTTGATGTGTTCATACACATATAATTTTAGGGAAAAATATAGAATGTCATCTAAACCATTCATCAGTGTTAGTAAAGAAGTTTCCGGAAAGGTAAGGAAATGGATCTAGATGACAAGGTTAAGGCCCCCTTCCGTGACATCATGATATGACTGTTCTCATAATTTCTTTCCTTGAGTATTGTTTCTGATATGTGACAAAAGAATCACCTCTATTACATGGAAAATTATAGACTAGAGTGAAAGCTGTATTTTATATCATTTCTCAAGGAGACCTCAGAGAAGAACCTGCCGTTTTATCACTAATAAAACCCAAAGGAAATTGCATGACCTGCTTGCCTTCTATTTCAAATTTGTTTCTAAAAGTATACAATTTTCTCTAAACATTAGGACAATAATTTAAAATAGCATGGTAATAAACATTGAATAAAATAATTGTGCATTTACATTCTAATATAATGCTTATGATTTTTTTTTTCATGAAGAATGTCTTGCCAGTAAAAGCTAAGATCTACTACAGGAAGAAAAAAATTCACGAATAAATTGGAAATCCTGTGTTTACTGGCTCCTGCAGTTCAGGCCAGTGAGGGTCACTGAACTTCACTTCATTTCCTATTCTACTCTCTGACTCCAACTCTTTGAAGAGCACCATAGGGAAGGAATCAGTTTCTTTTTGTTAGCAAAACCACACAGAAGGATCAACCACTTTATTAAGCTGTAATTCCCCATTTTATTTTTTGTGTATTATCTGTGTTCTTATTCTCATTGTATACCCATTACATTTTTTGAATTAAAATATTTCATTGTAAATAAGTAAATAAAATGTAAAAATTTTATCAAACAAATAAATAAAATTTCTATGTCTGCCACCCATGCAGCAATTGCATTCCTTTATATCATGGTTTTTGTTTCTTTCTTTTATTTTTTTCCCCATTTTTGGTCACCCCCGGCAGCACTCCGGGGCTACTCCTGGATCTACAGTTAGAAATCACTCCTGGCAGGCTTGGGGGATCATATGGGATGCCGGAATTTGAACCACCGTCCTTCTGCATGCAAGGAGAAGTCTTACCTCCATGCTATCTCTCCGGCCCCCGTCTTTGTTTATTTCTTTTTGCCAGAAATCAACAGTTATTTTTTTTTATCAATTTAGAATTATGGCAACCTTGAGAGAAAATAGCCCATCATAAATTGATGAGAAAAAATATTCGCTAATTTACATCTTAGAGAAAAAACGTAAATTAGTTTCCATGCAGTAGAAAATGTATGCATACATATTCATGCTTATTAAATAGTTGCATACTTATATTTTTCACATATGTCATAAATATTAGTTCCACTTTTTAAACTATTTGGTTTTTTTAATAGCTCTACAATTGTGCCTACTTACTTTCCTTCTGCTTTTGGAATTTATTTTACTCTATCTTAGAGTGTTTTTACTTTATACTCCAAGTGATTAAAATCTTTAAGACCTTATTTTAAATGTCTGACCATCTTCTCATGCATTTCTTTAACAGTCCTAGTCATAGTTTTATATTTTGGCTTATGGGCCACACCCAGAATTTTCAGGGTTTACTCTTTACCCTTTAGGAATCATTAAAGGTGGGGCTTTGGAGACTATATGTGATACTGGAAATTAAATCCAGGTTGACTGTGTGCAAACCCCCATAATTTTAATTATTACATATAAAACTCATGTTTATATGTAATATATCTTTGTCTTTATACCAGATTGTGAGTTATATGTGTATCAGGCTATTCGTGATATGTTTAGAAACTAGTATAACTCCTACAGCAGGAGAGATTCTCACTAGAAGAAAGCGCTCTTCTGTCACAAATTTGATCAGATAAATTTACTGTTGTTTTTATTCTTAAGTTAGTATTCATTTTTTTTCTTCTGTTTTCTTCACTTCATATTTCCTTCAATTTTTTTTAATTCTTGATTTACACAGAAGACTCTACTGTGAACTTCCTCAAAAGGTAGGAGATGAAGATATCTTAAGAATTATTTTTGGGATTGAAGTAATTGTATAGTGGGTAGGGTATTTGCCTTATTCAAGTTTGATTGGGTTAAATCCCTGTACCTCAAATGATCTCCCTAGTCTCACCAAGATTAAAACTTGAGTGCAGAGCAAATAGTACGTTTTGAGAATTCCTGAATATAGAAAAATTACAACAAAGCCAAAAACATAGCAAACAACTTTCTTTTAAATTAAATTGAAAATTCTTTATAAATGTATTATAATATCCAAAATATTGCCAAGTATAAAATATGAGGGGTTCATTACATATCTTATAATTGGACAAATATGCTGATAGGAAAAGGAATATCAATATTAAAATAGCAAGTTTCTATTTGCATCATAAAATTTACTCTCTAGTTTACTCTTTTAATAATAATAGAGTTTAGAGGTCAGAGAAATTGTACAGTAGGTAAGAACTTCATCTTGCAGTCTGGCATGAGACTAACTTGAGTTTAATACCCAGAACTCCATGTGATCCCCCAGTACCACCTGTAATAATTCCCGAGTGCAGATTCAAGAGTAAGCCTTGAACTATCCTCAAAATCAAAAATTTTAAAGCATATAGATTTTGTCCAAAATATTTAAGTTTATTTAGAAGATATAGAAAATAAGACAACTGTGATATTTATGCAATTTCTATTCATAAGATTATTCCTTCCATTTCTTTAAGACTCTGGAAAATTCTCTACAAAAATATGAAAAAAAGCCCCCAAAACTAAGCACTAAATATTTTTAAAGCAGTTAAGTTTTAAATGCTTTTAATTTTGTATCATATTGAAAGAAGAGACATCTTAATTCAACAAGAATTAATTTGTCTAATATATTTAATATCTAGATATTCTATGCAGTTATCATGGAATGATAACTCCATATTTCTCTGGTTTTAATTAAATTTATATACATAATAGAGAACTCTGATTTCATATAAGAAATTTTAAAATATGCTATTTATGTTTCAAAATAGCAATAGGCAAGTTTATTCTTATGAATTTCTGATTCAAAGATGTCACAATGTACTGTAAATTAATTAGCTTCTCGTATTTACTTAAATAAATAATTATTAGACTATTTTTTAAAGTTACATATTTTACAAAACTAAACAGAAAACAGTTCCATATTTTCTCAATATCTGTATCATTTTTCAAAAATAAATTTCTACATTTTAAAAAGTTACCTTTATAATCCAAGTATAAACTAAAACCATAGTTAAATTATTATATATTTTTATAATACAATTATAATTTAAAAACTAGTTTTTACATAATAATTTATATATGTAATGCTGCTTATATTGTGAATATGCATTGCAAAGAAATGACAACTTTTTCGTTCTTACTGACAATAAATTTGATGTCATTCTTCTTTTATCTCATATTCTGTCAGTATCTAGAGTTTTCACTATTTTAGATTTTAGCCATTCTAGTAGTTGCTTAAAGTTATCAAATAATTGTTATGATGTTTACATTTCTAATGGCATATTAACTTTATGTATTTACATGCTTGTGGCTTTAATAATTACTAAAATGGGGCCCGGGAGATAGTATGGAGGTAAGGCGTTTGCCTTTCATGCAAAAGGTCATCGGTCGATCCCGGTGCCCCATGTGGTCCCCCGTGCCTGCCAGGAGCAATTTCTGAGCATGGAGCCAGGAGTAACCCCTGAGCACTGCCGGGTGTGACCCAAAAAACAAAAAACAAAAACAAAAAAATTTACTAAAATACTTTAAACAATGTTTGGCACGGGAACCTTAAAATATTATGAGAATTGTTACAGAATTTTTAAGCAAAATTTGTCCAGTTCTATAGAAAATTATATTAGGAATTAGTGTAGTAATCTGAAATTACAATACAGTTTTTAAAAACATTAGGACCAGTTATACATGAACAGAACTCAGATGTCTGTCTATGCTTTCATATAAAAAATTCAGAACCTGAAAATAGCTATGCTATATAATCCGATTATTACTTCTCAAAGTCATAAAGGGGTTGTAATATAAATGGCATATTTTATGGAATGGTAATTCATGTTCATAGTTTGTCAGTGACCTTTCTGCCATTTTGTTCCTAGTATCCCATTCAAGTAAGTCTGAAAGACCTGGAAATGTTGCATGAGAGTCCTCAATGATGAAAGTGGTTCAAGCTCCCGGAATCAAGGACCAACTTGTCTGGTCCTCACATTGCTTCCTTGTTAGATACAGTATTCTCAAAAAAATAAGTGAGTTTGTCACCCAAAATAGTAATTTTTGTATCAAAGTTTTATTTGTGTATCATACCTCCATGAGGAAATTTGTAATATGTTTGAGTATGTTTCTCAAGGAAACTAAAAAATTTTATTTCCTTAACATTTTTAAGAATGAGGTTAAACTATGCTGGCAGAGTTTAAATGCTCTCTATTTTGGATTAAAAGCAAGGCAAGGTCACTTTCTATCTGTAAGTCTTTAAAGTAGATTTTATATGTAAATGTCATTCTCAGGCAGTCTAAATAGCAGAGTTAATATCATCATGATTATCTTAAGGATTATTAAAAACGTTAGAATATATAAGAGTAAAAAAGTTGGATATCATACTTTAATTTTATGAAACATTCTGGAAATTTATTCTTCTAGCAGAGCTAAAATCTCTTAAAATATTCTTAGCAGAATATTGTCTATAAAATAAAATCTAGATCACCTGTTGTCAAAAGAAATCATAGCATGCTGATATACACAGTTACTTAAGAAAGACAAAAATTATGAGATATTTTTATATACCAGCTCAATCCAATTATTGCACCTCTCTTAAATGAAAGAATAACATGAATAAATACAAAAATTTTTGTTTCCTTTCAATAAAATTATTTTCTTTTCTAGGAAGATAATCAAATAAAGTTGAAGAGTCTAGTATGTGAGTTAGAGAAAGTAAAAGTGATACCAAAGGATGGAAGCTACCTTTTACTTACACTATGTCTGTTAAAAGACACACTATCAATGCGTTTACTTCTATTTTACAGCTTGAGCGGTGTGATGAATAAAATAGAAATAATGTAAAACCAATCTTTTCTCTTAGCCCTAATTATACTGATTCATTTTAATAAACTAAACTGTACTGTTGCAACTGTATTTTTAATTTTAACTATTTAACTAATTCCCACCTATTTTTACTTGGAAAAAAATGAGCATCAATTTTTATTTTCCTTCAATGAAGAGATGGTGAAGGATAGGCATATCTAAAAATAACTAGAGCAATGTAAACTCAATGCAATATGAACAGTTACATAATTCAAAATATATCTCACAAATCTAAAAAATAATTTAATTGCTATAACTGAAACATAAATATAATTTACATACAGGCATGTCTTCAAATTTCTCACAAGTAAATAGGTGCCTTTTGCACCCAAGATCTTAATTAAAAACACACACATGAAAAAGTACAAACACACACATATACACACTCACACACACACACACACAGGAAAAAAATAAGCAAGGAAATTCTTTCCAATAGTTGGCTTCATGAATACAACTGCTCTCCTGTTCCAGTAGCAATTGCTTGCCAAATAAAACATCGCTGTTCCACTAGGAAATGACTAGCTAAACAGAAAGTGCAATGAATCTGCCGCTGATGAATATACAGACTTCTCCATGAAGTCCCCTGTGTCAAAAATTGTTATAGAGGCTTTTTTGTTGTTTAGGACATTCCCAGGACTGGTTGCTCAGTGTTATGTAAATGACAAATGACTAGAAAAAACATTGGCATAGGTAAATAAGGAAATCAGTTTCCTAGTGAAAGGATCCAAACAGGTTCAACTGCCATCTGAATGGTGCTTCTCAATATCTAAGAGAACATGTTTGTATTCTTGCGTGAATTTGAACATTATTTTTCTAAGCAGTGTGGATTTGCATAGAGAGATCTTCAAGGAGAAAGGCAAAAAGAAAAAAAAATGGGTTAGAGTCCTTTTGCTTCTTGTACAAGGGGAACAGTTTTAGTCTAACATTTTACCTAAAAAATGATGGTTGAGAATTTCATACTTGGAGAATCAACACAACAGATATTTTGTGTATTTATATTTTCTGCTGTTTAGGCCTTTTAAGAATTAATTATATAAAGTCATAACAAAAATGTTTATGAGAGCATTTTCTACTCTCACAAATATTGTTCAGAGTTTTTAATACATATATAAGATTTATTTTACAATCTATATTTTATGTCTAATAATTTTATTTATAGTCAAATATTACACATTTACAGAATACTGGAAAACAAACAAAATGAAAATAACAGTTTACCCATTTCTTATAACCAAGTGCTGCAAAACTAATTATATATATATTTAAGTTGTTGAAATGAATTAGAGATATTGTTTTTTATGATTTATCCACACATCCACCAAAAAGTGAAATTTAAAACATAGATATATGAAATGAGAATGACTTTTGAGTACATTAAGAACAAATTGACACAAACCTTAAAATAGTATCATCTGTAAGTATTATCTGGAAAACTTGGTTACAGAAATTTCTTTGAACTGAAAGGTTTAATTAATTATCAACTCTTAGACTTGGACCTTTCCTTGAAATTCTGAAAAAGAGCACTGGGACTATTGCAGGACAATATGATTCAATATGATTTTATAAACAAGAGAATTTCTTTACTAAGAATCAAAGCAAAAGGATCATTAAATTGATGATTTAGCAAGTAATTATGATCGCAACTCAAATTTTGGTCTGTGTTTGAGAAGTATATTCAATGATACACATTTCTAAATCATTTCCAAACCATAAATGAGATATCTAATTTTTGTATTGTTTTTAATGAGCAAAACATATATATTTTTCTTTTAATATTTATTTTATTGTATTTGACTATGATTGACCTTTTAACAATATCTAGTATAGCCTCTAAAGCTTAAAGGTAAAACAGAAGACTTGCTGTTGAGAATTTTTAAAATATTATGGAAATGAAAAATAAAACCGTAAAATAGAAGTAAATACATTGATAGTGTGTGTTTTCTTTCTACAGAAAGGCATATGTGTCCTTACAGTGACAAATTTGAAAAGTGTACAACACTCGTTTTATTTACCCTTTTAGTTATTCAGTGGGCATTAATAGAAATAAAAACTACAGTGAACATTAGACATAATTCTAATGTTTCTTACAGTACAAATTAAACAGCATGAGCTCATTACAAAAATGATACAATTCTTTATTCCTGAATTCTATATTTCTAACTAGAGTCTATATTTTCCTGCTCTGCTTCAAGTCAGCACTGAGCTTGATGAGTATGCCTTCTCTTCCATCCTTCATAAACTATTTTTGTTTCCATCCTTCTGTTGTTAAGTATGCTTTGCTTTGTGGTCGAAATTTTATAATTATCCAAATCCTTTATAATCCCTCTATCAAAATTAGCTCATATTTATGGCACAACACCTTCCTTAGTTTTTTTTGACTATTTACTTCATTGTTATCTAGATTTCTAGCATCTTTTGCTCTCTGTCTCTCTCTTCACATACATACGAACACACACACACACATACACCACAGATGCATACACACTCACACTGATGTGCTCAGAGCTTGCTTCTCCTCTTCACCTAGGGCTTCTCATACCACTGATGAATATATTGCCTGTCCTTCTGCGTTTATTCATGTGTGACTTAGCCTTTTCCCCAAAGGAACTTCTAGGACCAGAAACTGGTGTACAGTAAGATTTCATTTATCCCTTACAATTTTTTCCTTTTCACTGTGAAATAGATTCTAGATTAGTGGCATAGCTTTATAATCTTTGAAAAAGAAGACTGGGATACAAATAGTTTAGTAGATAAAAATTTAATAGTAGATAACAAATTGCCAAAACTATTTAGTCCTTCAGAATTTAGAATTAAAATAAACTTGTGTTTAAACAAAATGCCATTCATTTGAAAACTTCACTCCATGTTTTTATTCTAGTCATTGCTTTGTTTCTAATATAATTAGTTTGCACTGGAAGTATGTACATGTCATAATGAAGAAGTAGAGAAGGCTTAATTGAGAAGATCTTTATTAAAAACTATTATGTGTCAGGAACTATGTCAATTTCTGAAAAGGAAAAAATTAGTAGAATGTAAGATGACACCCATGGAAGGCAATGAGGGTCAAGAACATTAAGAAATTTTCTGACTTATTAAGTTTCAAGCTAACATAATGATGTCCAGAATTATATCGCTTTCTTTTACAGTACCAGTCTTGTTCTATGAACCTAACACTGTTTCTCTCTAATTTGTTCCCAGAGTTACTTGCAAAAAGAATACCAGTCTCACTCCCCCCTTGTGCTTCTCTTTCTTTTTATTTTATTTTATTTTATTTTTTGTGACATACCTACATGCTGAGGGCTTAATCCTGGCTTTATATGTAAGTTCAGGAATCACTCTTGGTGGATTTTGGGACCTACTAGGGCTATATTTGATTGTGAAAGAGATCAAATCCAGGTTCAGTGGATAAAAGGCCAAGAACTTAAGATGTGCATTATCATCCTTCCTCTCTTTTTGCCTCTACTTTTGATTATCAGCCGTAATTATCTATTGTTCATGTTTAAATTTGAAATGTTAGCACCTCAGAGTACATAGTGAATTATATATATTAATATACATGTGTATACATACATATATATACATATATATATTTGTCTAGAAGAAGTTGTCCATGGTTAGAACATAAAGATATGAGAATGTACACTTGCATTGAGAATAATCTTTTTCTTTTTTCTTTTTTTTTGGAGGGGGGTCACACCCGGCAGCGCTCAGGGGTTAGTCCTCGCTCTGTGCTCAGAAATTGTTCCTGGCAGGCTCAGAGGACCATATGAGACGCCGGGATTCGAACCACCGACCTTCTGTATGAAAGGCAAACACCTTACCTCCATGCTATCTCTCCAGCCCCTATTCTGTCTTTTATTTATTTATTTATTTATTTATTTATTTATTTATTTTTGGGGTCACACCCGGCAGTGCTCAGTGGTTACTCCTGGCTCCATGCTCAGAAATTGCTCCTGGCAGGCACGGGGGACCATATGGGGCACCGGGATTCGAACCGATGACCTTTTGCATGAAAGGCAAACGCCTTACCTCCGTGCTATCTCCCGGGCCCCGAGAATAATCTTTTTCTATAAATAACTATTCCAACCTTTATTTATTAGTTTATATTGTAAACAAATTGTTTATTTTGGGAATTATCTAGTACATTAGTGAATTTGTTTATTTTGTATCTATCTTTCATCTATTTATCTTCAATATATCTGTTTATCTATCTATTCATCTGTCTGTTTACCTGCCTAGAGTTGGCACCACATCTGGCAATCTATTGCTTCTGGAAAGATTAAGGATCAAATGCAGATCTCTTATATACTAAGGAATATAAGATATAAGGTATCTTTTAAACTACCACTCAAACCCCCATCTTTATTATCATAATAATAATTTATGATGATGCATACTTTTCATAAATAGTAGCTTCATATCTCAACAACTATATATGCTGGACTTTGTTCCACCCACCAAATGTCTAGTTTTGTACCAACAACCAACACATTAATCTACTCTGTTATGCCTTCCCTTTAGTAGTTGTTATTCTGTGGTGAGAGGGTTTGTTTTGTTTTTGTTTCATCTTCAATATATTCCTGTTAATATGTGTCCTTTATACTAAATTGTTCCATATTTCCCCCTCTGTACTCTGAAAGTGGCATTTGTGAGTGTGTAGTTCACAGTTTCCCAGGCTTTATATTGTTTTTTTCTAGTGGGAAGTCTTGACTAGAGATCAGATGGACAGAGAACATGGGCTTTTGTTAGGGAATCACTTTTTTTTTTCTTTACTAGGCTGAAGTTGACAATTGCTGAATTTGAGAGTGGTAGCCATCTTCTCTTGTAAGATTTGTGTTATCTCACTCTTTGCTTGCCCTAATGTTGTGATAAGAACTTGGCTTCCTACTATGGCCAGTCCCAGAGTCTTCCCAGTTTATGAAGTTAACTTCCTTCCTTCCTTCCAGAATCCACTAGGTAATCATATGGAATCACATCTTTCAAATAAATGCAAGATAGATGATGATTTTCATATACCTACAGATGTTTTCTAGGATCACAATTGTTCTTGATGTAGATACTCGGTGATACTGAGAGTGGGGAGTCATATTCAGTATGATGATAGTATAAGCACTAAGGGGGATTGAATTCAAGACCTCACACATGGAAAGCATATGGTTGATCATTAAATTCACATTTCTAGCTTGATTTATCATGCTGTTATTCATTGATACTTCATGATCAGAAACATGATGTATGCATGTTTCACAAGTCAGTCATTCAATTTTATTTAAGAAAAGCAAGCAAGTATGAGGCTTATAATTCATAAAACTACTGATTCATAGAGTGCTTCTTTTTTTTTTTTAAATGTAGATTCTTCCAACTTTAATTCTGATATAATCTTTAAGGCTACCCCCATGGAAATTAAGATTTTTATTGTCCCCATGAATATAGAAATTCTCTTTAAAATATAATTAAAACTTAAAATCTAAAGCATATCTTTAGAAAATTAAAACCTTAATTGTATTGTACATTATACCAGAATCAATGGAATTTACTTAATATTTATCTTCCCTATGAATGCTACATTTTATTCATTCCTGTGCTCTTTCCCATCATGATTTTTCTCTAACAGACACTTCTTACTGTCTTCTCTCTTTTTCCTCTTTCTCTCAGAGATATTCTGAGTCATATTTAAATTATCTTTCTAGTCTAGTTGCTGTTTTTTGAAGAAGACTTATAAAGAAATATATACTGACCAGCCTGAAATTGCAAAAATTCTTATTGTATAAGTCTGGTTTAGGAAAAGCTGGTTTGCTTCTGAACTAAATTAGTTTATTTTTATTTTATTTCTTATGGAGCATTTTAAGCTAAAATACATACGCTCATATATACAAATACATATATTGTATATCCCATAACCTTGCATTTGTATATATTCAAGGACTGTAATTTTATTTCCTCTCAGTTTTAGTTGCTCTTTATTAAGTATTTTATATATATTCAGAGATTATGGTTATATAGCTGGCATTTCCTTTGAGAAGCAAACTTGCTGAAAGAGCTCTAAATGCATAACTACTCTTTGTAGTTAAAATTTGATCTACAAGGTCTCTGTGAAAATAATTTCATGATTATATGAATTATCAGGATCTAATACATTTCACTCAGAGCTCCAACTAATTTCTTTATGTGTCAAAAACTATCTCTCACAAATGTATGTGATGTTTTAGTTTCTTGAGAAATAAAGATAATATACTTGAAGAATATTATTCACTTTCCTTTTTAACAGGCAGTTTGGATTTTATTAATATACATCATTTTGAAGAAAGTACAAAAGGAAATAGAGGATTAAATGTTTTACCAAACACAAATCTGTGTTCCTTCAAAAGGAGCCAGTTAAGGGTTATGAAAATATATAACACACTATTTAAACACAGCCATTGTATTAAAAGTATTTATATTAACTGTGCATGAAAAGGATAGCATGGAGTAGTTCTTTGTAGTAGAGTATTATTTTAAATGAGACTCTAAGATTTCTGAAACTTGATTTGTTCTCTCAGTAAATTAAAATGCCATTTATCATTATCATCAACATCAAATAACTTTTCTCAAGCACCACACATGCCAGATCTCTGTTGGATGTCTTCTAAAGCAAGGTCAAGGGAAATGACACCTTCCTTCAATAGCTCACAGTAGATGCTAATGATGTGGACAAATATCCATAAATGCAATGGATAGTGTCTCACAGAGTTTAGTTATTTTGCCTCAAGATGTGAAGTTACAATATACCATCAGGGATTTGGCTCCTTCACAGAACTATATTAGAATTTCATCTAGATTGGGGGTAAAGTATTTGTTTAGAAATTTAAGAACTTTCATATGCTGTGCATATACAGTGGTACATATTGTTTTACCATTAAGTAAAACAATTATTTATTTGGCATTAAAATTTACATACTGCATGACTTAATGCTTCTACTTTTGCAAATTCTTTCCGGGAGCATTTAGTATTTTTTTTTTTT